>SJYA01000299.1:2064860-2174693 GCA_006410615.1 Neotragus moschatus | reverse complement strand
GAAAAAAAAAAAAAAAAAAAAAAAAAAAAAAAAAAAAACCTGCCTGCCAATGCAGGAGACATGAGACTCAGATTCGAACCCTGGATAGAGAAGGTCCCCTGGAGGGGTTCATAGAAACCCACTCCAGTATTCTCAACTGGAGAATCCCAGGGACAGAGGAACCTGGCCTGCTATAGCCCATGGCATTGCAAAGAGTCAGACATGACTAAGCAATTTAGCACACACCCACTGTTTTTAATCAGATTTCCATGATTCTGATATTCTTTACTGGGTATACCTTTCATCACCAATCAATGAAATACCATTACTTGCCAGCTCTTTATTACTATCAGGTAATCGTTAGTTAATCCTTCCTTACATGTCTGTTTCAGAACTTGCTGCTATAGTAGTTTTCTTTGAACTTCATCTGTACTTATAACAATAGGTTACCCTGCTGCATTTCTCCCAGACTCAAGCCCTCTATCCTAACTTCCTTAGAAGTAAATCTACTCTGTCAGCCCTGTTCATAACAAAAACTAATTTCATCTTTTATCTGCTTTTTCCTAGATAGCAGGACAGTACAGGTGGTGCTTCAAAAGGATTAGAGGAATCAGTTTTCTACCCAGGACTAGATCCCTCTAGAGAGCACAAATATCTCTTATGATGGGGATGCCACAGTCCCACAGAATTCTCTTTCCAATTTTCGGCAGCCTTTGTCCATGGGAAGATTTTCTTTTCACTGTGCCAAAATTTGCTTCTGTAAAACTCTTATCCACTGGTCCCTGTTTTGTTTCCTGTGTCCAACCAGAAATAGATCTAATCTTGTTTCCATGTGAAGCTAGAGCCGGCAAGACCTGGAGTCCTATTGGACCCTAAGAAGGAAAGAGTATCTTGTCACGGCTGTGAAATCACACTACATACACAGCCTATGTTGTTTCACCTTCTTATTAATATTTAAAAGAATATGTTAAGAAAGTGTTGGATTCATTGTTTATGCTATTATTTGTAGCTGGGACTGGCTGAAATATAACCCAAGTGAGATACCTCTGTTAGTCTGCCATAACTGCCTAACACTTGTCCTAGACTGCTATAGCTAAATACCACATATTGAGTTACTTAAATACAGAAATTCATCATCTTACATTTCTGCAACCTAAAAGTCTGAGGTCAATCAAGCAAACAGGATTGCTTCTGTTGGGTGTGACCAGAAGTCTGTGTCAAATTTCTCTCTGGAATTCTGGTGGTTTACTGGCAATTTTGGTGATCCCTGAAGTGTGAAAGCATCACCCCATCAGTATCTTCTTGTTCACATGATATTCTCCCTGTGCGTCCATAGTACGTCTAAACTTCCCCTTTAGACATACTACATACACACATCACTCCTTTATGAAGACGTCAGTCATCTTAGATTGAGGCCCAGCATCATAACCTCATTTTAATCTGATCATCTACAGAAATCTTGTTTCCAACTAGCCGTTACATTCTGAGGTATTGGGGGTTGGGACTTCAACATATGAATTTAACCTATAACAATAACCACATTTATAAGCCCATTAACTGTAATTTTGAGTAAGTTATTAAATACTTTTTGACTTTCTTCCTTGACAAAAGGACTATAATAATAATACTTAACTTCACAGAGTTGTGATGAACGAATATTCGCCTTAAAAACCATTAGGTTTGAATCATATATAAGTGGGAGTCACTTTTGTATATTTCTGTCATACTAGTTATCTGGCCACCATGGATATACACCTTCCATTTTTTGTGGCTTCATTTCTAGAATGACAGTCCAAGTGGTTCCAGTAGTTCCTTTATACGATTTGACTTATTTTTAATCAGCCTGCTCATTCTTCTCCAAACACGATCCACGTTGACTATAGACCTCTTCATTACATAGACATGGTGTGTGCGTATGTACTCAGTCGTTCAGCTGTGTCTGACTTTTTGCATCCCTATCATCTGCAGCCAGCCAAGTTTCTCTGTTCATGGAATTTTGCAGGCAAGAGTATCGGAGTGGGTTGCCATTTCCTACTGCAGAGGATTTTCCCAACCCAGGGGTCAAATCTGCATCTCTTGATTCTCCTGCGTTGGCAGGCAGAATCTTTACCACTGCGCCACCTGAGAAGCCAGCATTTTGACTATAATTTGTTTCAAAAAAGAACTCAATTTTGAAAATAAGATAGTACAGTAGAAACAAATTATGATTTTTCCTGTATTTATTTATTCCATTATATTTATTAATGTTTATTAATTACTTTTCTTCTTTTTCCTTGAAACAGATACCTATATCACAGTGAACTCATGTTGCTCTCTGATGTTTCATCAAAAATATTCTGTGTTGGTGAAAATGAAAGTGTATATAAGAGGGAAACGCAATATTTAGGAGACAGATGACAGCTAGATAGATGGACAGATAGATAGATAGACAGACTGACCGAGAGATTTATTGCAAGGAACTGGATTAGGTAACTGGGTTTATAGAAAGAAACTGGGCTATAACCAGGCAAGCTAGAAATCCCTAGGACAGTCCATCAAGAAAGGCAGACTGGAAACTTCAGCAGGAGCAGATTTTATAGTGGACAGGTAGAATTTCTCCTTCCTCAGGGAAATCTCAATTCTGTTCATAATGTCTTTCAACAGGTTGAATCAGGCTCATCCAGATTATGTAAAATAATCTCCTTTTCATAAAATCAATTGATTGTCAATATGAGTCACATTTATAAAATACATTCATGTGCTTGTGTGCTAAGTTGCTGAGTCGTGTCTGACTCTTTGTGACCCCATGGACTGTAGCCTGCCAGGCTCCTCTGTCCAGGGAATTCTCCATGTGAGAACAGTGAAAAGGATTGTCATGCTTTCCTCCAGGGGAAAGCAACCCAGGGATCGAACCTGCGTCTCTTATGTCTCCTGCATTAGCATCCTGTGTGGTGCTAGTGGTAGCACCACATGGGAAGACCAAAATATCTTCACAGCATCACCAAAATCCTTGGTAGACTCAGTTCAGTTCAGTTCTGTCACTCAGTTGTGTCCAATTCTTAGCAACCCCATGCACTGCAGCACACCAGGCTTTCCTGTCCATCACCAACTCCCGGAGCTTACTCAAACTCATGTCCATAGAGTCAAAAACCTCGTCATGTTGAAACTGAATATCTCAGGGACTTATTCCCATTCTAAAAACTATCAATGGTTGCCTAAAGTACCATATTCAAAGGGATTCTGAGGTTGTATCTTGCCTCAGCAAAAAGATTACTTAGTACTGTCTACCAAATGCAAGGGATGAGGGAACCGCTATTTACAACATTTGCTATTCCTAATCTAACACCAAAAATAGATAAATAAAAATATTAGCAATATATGGCCCACTGTGATTTGTTTAACAACAGAGATTCAAAGTAATATACTATCAAGAAAAATGCAGCTATATGTCATGATGTAAACAGAGACTGTCTAGGGCATGCAAAACATGCTTAAATTTTTTCCAGTAGCCAGGTTTTCTATTTTATACTATGCAATATAGTAAATTTGGGGAACAATGAAAATAATATCTAAAAGATGTCTAAGATGGATTACATTTTTCTCCTTGAGAATTTAAATTCTTCAAAGTGTTTATAACATACATCAAATGTTTATCACATTGTGCGGTTAGAATAAGTCAGTGGAAAATGGTTGTCAAGAAGAGAGATTTCATTATCTCACCACTTCATTTGAATATTTAGAACAATACTTGAAAATCTAACAAATATTTTAATCCATTGTTTTAAAAAAGGTTTTCTTAGACATAACTCTTAGACAAAATACTTAAACTGCAATGTAGCCTTTCATGCATAGTTGTTTCCAGATTTTAAATCCTGTAGTTTCAATACTTTTGAAGTCTATATATTCCCATTTGAATGAGATTGTTTCTCATGTTTCTTTTAAAAAATAAATATTGAGATCTGTAATTGTGGATGAAATAATACTTATTTTCATAAAGTTTTTTTATACAGAGATCCAGTAAAACTAATTAAAATAACCATAATTGCATACATTAAAAAAAGAAGATAAAAGGCAGAGAGAAATGTTTCTTTTATAGGTAAAAATCATGTGTAATAAATGACCTAGTTACTGAGAGGACTAAGCAAGTTTCTGTGCTAGGCTGCTGCTGCTACTGCTGCTAAGTCGCTTCAGTCGTGTCCGACTCTGTGTGACCCCAGAGACGGCAGCCCACCAGGCTCCCCCCTCCCTGGGATTCTCCAGGCAAGAACACTGGAGTGGGTTGCCATTTCCTTCTCCAATGCATGAAAGTGAAAAGGGAAATTCACGTCGCTCAGTCCTGTCTGACTCTTAGCAACCCCATGGACTGCAGTCCACCAGGCTCCTCCGTCCATAGGATTTTCCAGGCAAGAGTACTGGAGTTGGGGGCCATTGCCTGTGCCAGACAATATGCTACAAAATGAAGAGAACACAGAACTCACCATATCCAGCTATTCAGAACAATCGTTCATGAAATTCTTTCAAGAACAGTGCCCTGTGACAAGTAAGCCCAGGAGTATCCTGGATCCTTGACCATGACGCCATGCTCCTNTATTAGCAATATATGGCCCACTGTGATTTGTTTAACAACAGAGATTCAAAGTAATATACTATCAAGAAAAATGCAGCTATATGTCATGATGTAAACAGAGACTGTCTAGGGCATGCAAAACATGCTTAAATTTTTTCCAGTAGCCAGGTTTTCTATTTTATACTATGCAATATAGTAAATTTGGGGAACAATGAAAATAATATCTAAAAGATGTCTAAGATGGATTACATTTTTCTCCTTGAGAATTTAAATTCTTCAAAGTGTTTATAACATACATCAAATGTTTATCACATTGTGCGGTTAGAATAAGTCAGTGGAAAATGGTTGTCAAGAAGAGAGATTTCATTATCTCACCACTTCATTTGAATATTTAGAACAATACTTGAAAATCTAACAAATATTTTAATCCATTGTTTTAAAAAAGGTTTTCTTAGACATAACTCTTAGACAAAATACTTAAACTGCAATGTAGCCTTTCATGCATAGTTGTTTCCAGATTTTAAATCCTGTAGTTTCAATACTTTTGAAGTCTATATATTCCCATTTGAATGAGATTGTTTCTCATGTTTCTTTTAAAAAATAAATATTGAGATCTGTAATTGTGGATGAAATAATACTTATTTTCATAAAGTTTTTTTATACAGAGATCCAGTAAAACTAATTAAAATAACCATAATTGCATACATTAAAAAAAGAAGATAAAAGGCAGAGAGAAATGTTTCTTTTATAGGTAAAAATCATGTGTAATAAATGACCTAGTTACTGAGAGGACTAAGCAAGTTTCTGTGCTAGGCTGCTGCTGCTACTGCTGCTAAGTCGCTTCAGTCGTGTCCGACTCTGTGTGACCCCAGAGACGGCAGCCCACCAGGCTCCCCCCTCCCTGGGATTCTCCAGGCAAGAACACTGGAGTGGGTTGCCATTTCCTTCTCCAATGCATGAAAGTGAAAAGGGAAATTCACGTCGCTCAGTCCTGTCTGACTCTTAGCAACCCCATGGACTGCAGTCCACCAGGCTCCTCCGTCCATAGGATTTTCCAGGCAAGAGTACTGGAGTTGGGGGCCATTGCCTGTGCCAGACAATATGCTACAAAATGAAGAGAACACAGAACTCACCATATCCAGCTATTCAGAACAATCGTTCATGAAATTCTTTCAAGAACAGTGCCCTGTGACAAGTAAGCCCAGGAGTATCCTGGATCCTTGACCATGACGCCATGCTCGGTGAGCTCCTAACACTACAGAAAGTACTGCAGGCTTGCCCAGCTACTTTCCCAATCTATGTGCACACTCTCGATATTCAGTCTCTTCTAACCTCAAATTTCATCCCTTCATTCCTCTTTTTTTATGATTATGGACCTTGCTTTATATCTTTTTAAAAACTTTTAATTAAGTATTGAGGTGTAGCTGATTAACAATGCTGTGATAGTTTCAAGCGAACAGCAAAGAGACTCAGTCATACATATACATGTATCCATTCTCTCCCAAATCCCCCTCCCATCCAGGCTGCCACACAACATTGAGCAGAGTTCACATGCTATACAGTAGATCCTTGTTGGTTATCCATTTTAAATAAAGCAGTGCGTACAGACAACCATGAATTCATTCTCTAAGTCCTTGAGTCTCTTTCTGTTTTGTAAGTTCATTTGTATCATCTCTTTTTACTTTCCACATATAAGGTATGTCATAGGATATTTCTCCCAAATATATGCATCCCCAAATATTGACCCTGATTACAGATATTAACCTGTTAACAGAGCTTTCTAATGGTTTATCTTCTCTTCAACCACATTTCCCTCTTCCAATGCTCATATCTCTACATTCTGGAAACTCCCAAGCCTGGTTCCTCTTTAATGGTTAGTTTACTTGACAAATGTATACTACATGTTTGCTAAGTGCCTGACTAGAGGGCACTGATGATAAAACGGTTTATTGTCCTATATTCCTCAAGCCACTTGGAATCTTTCCAATTCCACATCTCTTTAACCCCATAAATTCTCCAAATTTAATGTCCCATGTTAGCCTTAGATAGATTCAATTAGGATAATAAGTACCAATCTAATAGATGTGTTGAGTTAGAGACAAGGTTGGAAAAGATAAAACCAGTAGTTCTCAGCTATGGGGATTTTGCCCCCAGGGCACACTTGATAACATCTGGAGAAATATTTAGCTGTATCAAGTGTAGGAGTAGATGTTAATGTCATCTAGTGGGTGGAGGGCAGGGGGCCTGTTGAACATCTTAAAATGCATAGGATAGCCTTCTCCTACAACAAAGTGTCCAGCCCAATGTCAGTGGTGCCAAGGTTGAGAAATCTTGACATAAATTAGAGGAGACTTAAAATTACTTTTTGGTGTGGATGAGAACAAAGACACAGGTGAATTATCAATTTATATTTTTGCTAAAAATAAAATAAGCTTACATTTCTGAAGCAGATTGTTTATCTAAAAAATAAACTTTCTGATTCATAATTGTTTTTTCAAATGTCCAGAACATGTGAGCATTTTTCTTGAGTCTTCTCAAGTGTATTCCAGCCTAAGGGCAGTGGGAAAAAAATATGAGTACATTTCAGGATTTTTACATCATCCTTAGCTTTCTGGTAACAACAAATATCAGTTCACAAAATATACAAGCAAAACCCGAAAGGCATGCCACTCACTGCTCTAAGACTTCTCCTGATTTTTTTCTACTATTGTTAATTATGAAATTATCTTCTTTACATATCAACATTATACTTTCAGTCTCATTCCTGCTGTTTTTAATAGTTGCTATTACCATCAAAATAGCCTAATGATTGACATCAAAATCTTGGCTCATTTTCTCAAGATCCATATTTGTTTTACTTTATGGTACATAGCTACAATTGCTGTACTATTTCAAGTTCATTTGTACTCAATTATTTGAAGTTGATTTGTATTCTTTAACATTTCGGCAATAAATTGTCCTTTCAGTTGATAGCTATTTTAATGTAAAAATACATAAGAATTCAATTTCATAACAGTTCATTCTTGTGACTAGTTTTTCTGTTCATTTAGCTGTCTTTGCTTGTTTTTGCAAAAATGACATTTAAAAATCACTTTAGAGGAACTTCCCTGGTGGTCCAGTGGTTAGGACTTAATGCTTCCACTGTAGAGGGCTTGGGTTCAATCATTCAATCCCTGGTTGGGGAACTAAAAGCTTATATGCTGTGTAGTGTGGCAAAAAAGAATAATAATAATAATAATAATAATAAATTTTAAAAATGAAAATAATTGTAAATTTAAAAATTTAGGTGACTTACACCTGATTTAAAAGAAGGATGCATATTTTTCCCAATTATAATTCAAAAACTAAATTACCAAAATTTCCTGTGTTAAATATTTTACATCTGTTGACTCTCTGGAATAGTCATGTTGAGGGGGTTTTATTGATTTTATTTTTCCCGAGTATTAAGTAATCTTTACCTCCACTTACCTTGTTTTGGGAAAAAATGTTTCTTTCTTTCTTAAGTAGGTCACAGCTATGTATACATATGTTTTATCTTTCCTTTTAGGTTACAAACTGCAGAGAAGAAATGTGCCCTTCTCAACCTTATATCTCCTGACACACTCAGCCAAATTTCTAGAAATTAGAGTTGCATATATAACCATATGTATCTTCTATGTCTGTAATTAAAGACAAACTGAATTGATCTCTAATGCACTGGAGGAAAAAAACAGGAGCAAGGCAAGAGCTTGATATGGCTCTGGCATTAACGAGCATGAGCTATGTGACCTGAGGCAAGTTATATGATCTCTTGGGCATCAAGTCTTTCAGTTTAAGTATTTTTTTTTTTTAAACATCCACCTAAATATTATAAAATGAGCAATGAGCTCCCTTCCCATTTTCCCTCAGAGGTGAGTAGAAATAAAGGTCCCTTATTCATGCAAAAATACCTGCTGCTGCCAGCTTTAATCAGAATCTAAAAGGCATGGTCTTCTGGCAGCTGCTCCTATAAGTGGAGAATGAAATAGTGGATGACAGCTTCTGGCTTTGGAAGCCTCTGGCAGTTACAGGTCCTTTCAGTAGAGTCCCAGTGTTGATTCCTCTTCTACTGGTATCCAATCAGCAGTATTACTAATGCTCACTACACCACAGCTGACTGGAAAAGGTTCATATAGGTAAACGTAAATGTTGCAAACCACCGGAGAAAATCTGGCAGCAGTTAATAATAAAACTATTGTTACTCTGCTCCAAACCCACACTCCTATACTCTTTGTGGTCTTGAGATTGAGATGGTGCAAATCACTTCTCCTTTCCAGCTGGCTCTTGGTTAAGCCCTCCTAATAGGGGGCTTAGAAGAAATCTGTAAGGGTGGATGAAAGAAAAAGAGGTTGCTTTTTCCTATTTGCCTTCCCTTTCTGTTAGCATCTCTTCCCTCCCCTTCCCTGGCTGCATCACCCAGCCTCGTTTCCAGTTTTTTCTCAATTCATCATACTCATCAGCTCATCATACTCATCAGAGCTATCAGCCTGGGTGGCTGATGCACAATTTCAGAAGTCTTAGTATGAACTCCGGAGCATCCCTCCTCCAAGAGTCTGTGTTCTGACAACCCTGATCATATTATTTTGTTCCCCTAGCTTGAGCAGCAGTAGCTGCTTCCTGTAGTCGCTNTATGCATTAATTTATTTATAGCATATTATAATAAAGTATATTTAGGTCATAGAAGCATATTTGATTTTATAGTAATTTTATAACATTATAATCTTTGATACAATGTTTTAGTGGGAGTACTGTGAATTTTTCAGCTGATTGATATGGTCCTGTCAAATATGATTATAAATGTAAAGTATAATTCATTGTGTGTGTGTGTGTGTGTGTGTGTGTGTGTGTGTGTGTGTGTGTTGTCACTCAGTCATGTCCGACTCTTTGCGACCCCGTGGACTGAGACCCACCAGGCTCCTCTGTCCACAGGATTCTCTAGCCAAGAATACTGGAGTGAGTTGCCATTTCCTTCTCCAGGGGATCTTCCCTGTCCAGGGATTTAACCCAGGTCTCTTGCACTGCAGGCAGATGCTTTACCATCTGAGCTACCAGGGAAGGCTTTACTGTCCTTCAATAACTATAAACCCAATTCCTTATATTAATGACATTTTATCAGACTGTATTAAAACTAATGCAGCAGTCATATTAAAATGTCCAAATAGACAGATGCACAAGGCCAGTAGTCTATAATGGAAAGTTAAACACTTGTCTAGGGTGTGAAGGTGGAACTCTAGTATCATGCTGTATATATGAGTGTGTACATGTCTATGCAGGACCTAGTGAATGAGAACAAGGTTGTTTATCTAAAGAGCTAAGGAACTTGGGAAATCACGACAGTTATTATCACATTAAGAACGTAAGGATTTTTAAGATGGTAAAATAGCCCATCTGCCAAAATCATCCTGTAGCACCAACTCTAAACTACAGCAGTAGAAAAGAAACTTGGATTCTATTAGCTTAACAAAATAAAAATTATAAGATAACCACAGAAAGAACAAAGGCGCTCTCTATCTGCCATGTTTGTAGGCTGTTGTTCAATCGCTCAGTCGTATGTGACTCTTTACAACCCATGAACTGCAGCACGCCAGCCTTTCCTGTCCTTCACTGTCTCCTAGAGTTTGCTCAAACTCATGTCCATTGAGTCAATGATACCATTCAACTATCTTACCCTCTGTTGCCCCTTTCTCCTCTTCAGTCTTTCCCTGCATCAGGGTCTTTTGCAATGAGTCAGCTCTTTGCATCAGGTGGCCAAAGTATTGGAGCTTCGGCTTTAGCATTAGTCCTTCCAATGAATATTTAGCATAGATTTCCTTTAGGATGGACTGGTTTGATCTCCTTCCTGTCCAAGGGACTCAAGATTCTTCTCCAGTACCACAATTCAAAACCATCATTTCTTTGGTGCTCAGCTTCCTTTATGGTCCAAATCTCACATCCATACATGACTACTGGAAAAACCATAGATTTCACTATATGGATCTTTATTGGCAGAGTGACTTCCCTGCTTTTTAATACACTGTCTAGTTTTGTTATCTTCCCTGGTGGCTCAGATGGTAAAGAATCTGTCTGCAATGCAAGAGACCTGGGTTCAAGCCCTGGTTCAGGAAGATGCCCTGGAGAAGGGAATACAACCCACTCCAGTATTCTTACCTGGAAAACCCCATGGAGAGAGGAGTCTAGTGGTCTACAGTCCATAGGATGTCCATGGGGTGGCAAAGAGACACACATGACCAAGCGACTAAGACATTCACACTAGATTTGTCAAAACTTTTCTTCCAAGGAGCAAGAGTCTTTTAATTTCATGGTTGCAGTCACTATTTGCAGTGATTTGAGGGCCTAAGAAAACAAAATAAGACACTGTTTCCATTTTTTCCCATCTGTTTGCCTTGAATTGATGGCACTGAATGCCATGATCTTAGTTTTCTGCATATTGAATTTTAAGCTTTTTCACTCTCCTCTTTCACCCTCATCAAGAGACTCTTTAGTTTCTCTTGTCCTTCTGCCATTAGAGTGGTGTTGTATGCATATATGAGGCTGTTGATACTTCTCCTGGCAGTCCTGATTCCAGCTTGTGATTCATCCAGCCCAGCATTTTGTGTAATATACTCTGCATAGAAATTAAATGAGCAGGGTGATGACATACACTCTTGACTTACTCCTTTACCAATTTGGAACTAGTCCGTCGTTCCATATCTGGTTCTAACTTTTGCTTCTTGACTTGCATACAGGTTTCTCAGGAGGCAGGTAAGGTGGTCTGGCATTCCCATCTCTTGAAGAATTTTCAACAGCTTATTGTGATCCACACAAAAGCTTTAGCCTAGTCAATGAAAGAGAAGTAGATGGTTTTCTGGAATTTTCTTGCTTTTTCTATGATCCAATGGATGTTGGCAATTTGATCTCTGGTTTCTTTGCCTTTTCTAAATCCAGCTTTACATCTGGAAATTCTCATTTCATCTCATTTCACATACTGTTGAAGTCTAGCTGGAAGGATTTTGAGCATTACCTTGTTAACATGAAATGAGTACAGCAATTGTACAGTAGTTTGAACATTCTTTAATATTGCCGTTTTTTTGAGATTGGAATGAAAACTGACTTTTTCCAGTTCTGTAGCCACTGCTGAGTTCTCCATATTTGCTGGTACATTGAGTGCAGTACTTTCATATCATCATCTTTTAGGATTTGAAGTAGTTCAGCTGGAATTCCATTACCTCCATTAGTTTTGTTCATAGTAATGCTTCCTAAGGCCCACTCGACTTCACACTCCAGGATATCTGGCTCTAGGTGAGTGACCACGCCAATGTGGTTATCTGGGTCATTAAGACCTTTTTTTGTAAAGTTCTTCTGTGTATTCTTGCCACCTCTTCTTATATCTTTTGCTTCTGCTAGTTTCATTTTTTTTTTTTTCCTTTATTGTGCCTATCTTTGCATAAAATGTTCCCTTGGTAAGTTTTCTTGAGATCTCTAGTCTTCCCCATTCTATTGTTTTCCTTTATTTATTTGCATCATTCACTTAAGAAGGGCTTCTTATCTCTCCTTGCTATTCTCTGGAACTCTGCATTCAATTTACAGGAGGCACAGGCTAAGGCCCAAGATGCAAGGTAGCCAAGGGAGGAGTGGAAGAGCTTTAGTTTATTTCTAGCAATCATACAGTTTCCACTATTGCCTTGGAACAAACAGTACGTTCTTTACCTCAGAAGTAGGCAGAGACAGTCCAAACCACTAGGGCCTCTGCACGACATCAGGAAAGTTGAAGAATATCAGAGAAATAGGAGGTAATGAAAATACATAAGGATTGAGATGGCAGCTTCCCATATTCATTTACGTTCCCTCTCCTTACTCTTAGACTTAATGGATTACACACCTAAGAGGATGGCCTTACCCCAGTGCTGGTATTTTGAAAGAAAAAAATAAGATGAAACTTGAGGGGAGTAGTTGCTTGGCACGAAGGAGCAAATAAACATGAAACATGGTGGTTCTATCATTCCCAGGACTCTCTATCCTAGAAAACAAATGGAATAACTATAAAAAGAGATAATGATAGGTTCTACCTCATAGCATTGTTGTGAGGATTGAATATGCTAATTCATTTAAATCATTTGGAAAAATTCTAAGAATAATTTTAGGAGTCCTTGTTATTACTATTACAATGTTTTTACTTTTGGAGTATTTTTAGAGTATGTGTATAAGTGAAAAGGATTCCTGCATATTCAGTGTATAATCTAAGTATTATACTAAGTAGTACTTTATATTGATTATCCCACTTAATCCTCACACCAGTTATTTGTGATTGTTTTTTGCCCATTTTATAGGTTACAAAGTTTATGTAGTTAACCCACAGTAATAAAATTACAAAGAGGTGGTTCAAGGTGAGTGCTATGATTGCTCATAGCTAAAAGAGACCACATCCAATTGTGGACAATTAGCATTATTGACCCCAATTATTACACATATTTATAACCTCTTACTACTAAGATAATTTTCCTAAGGTCTTTAGTCTGGGCTAGTACGTGCATAGTGGGATGCTCTTTTGTTAGTAGCCTTGTTTGTCTTAGAATAGTTTCATTAGTTTACATTTCTCAGGCATCATTCCTATGAGAAAGCATTTTTCTAGAAGATGGTAAAGAAAGTGGCACCATTTAATTAATGCCAGAAGAGCTGAAAGGGATCACCTATGTAAAATTTGATGTTTATTTATTTTATTTGGAGGATAATTGCTTTACAATGTTGTGTTGGTTTCTTCAGTACAACAATGTGAATCAGTTATAAACATTGTTGTTCAGTCACTCAGTCATTTCTGAATCTTTGCAACCCCATGGACTGAAGCACCCAAGGCTTCCCTGTCCTTCACTACTTCCTGGAGTTTGCTCAGACTCATTTCCATGGAGTCAATGATGCATCCAACCATCTCATCCTCTGCCCCTACTTCTCCACTTACCCTCAGTCTTTCCCAGCATCAGAGTCTTTTCCAATGAGTTGGCTCTTTGTATCAGTCTTCCATGGAATTCTATCCATGGAGGACAAAGACTTACATGACTCTTAGGTCTCATCTGAAAGAAGCTTATCATGTTTGACCACTCATGCCTGTATAAATCTGGAATGTCCTAAAGTCAAACCAGCGCATTTTGCAATGATTCTCCAAAAAAGAGAGTACATAGTGCATTTCAGAGTCTATTTCTTAAATTGGTATTTGATTAATGAGACCTTCAGAATGTTGAGCATAAGGATCACTGGCATTTTCAAACAGAGAAAAATATCATAGTCCACGCAATCTTTTCCATCTATTCAGAAAGCTTGCACTCTTTGGCAGTATAAAAACTATGAATAAGCTTAGGAGTATGCTGTCCTTAGTCTTTCACAATTCTTAATACATACTTAAATAGCTGATTTTTTACATAGTTACTTAGTAACTTTTTTCTCTATCATCATGAAGAAAGGCAGAAAACTTGTTTAATGTATGATGAGGTGTGAATTTAAGTAGTTAAGCTACTTCAGCATTAGGTGGAATGTACTATCCATTGAAGCCATGTTGTTTATTTTTAAACGGCAAAAACAGATAAACTTGCATATTTTGGGTCTAAAAAATGTTGTTTGGCAAAAAATATCACCTGCTAGTTAATATTTTACTTTTATGTGGACTAATATGTAGATTTTATTCTGAAGAGTCTTGCTTTGCAGAGCAGATCAAAAGATGATTAAGGGACTTCTATGGTGGCCCAGGGGTTAAGAATCCACCTGCCAATGCAAGAGACAAAAGAGATGTGTGTTCAGTCCCTAAATCGGAAATATTCCTTAGAGGAGGACATGGAAACCCACTCCAGTATTTTAATCTGGAGACTCCCAGGAACAGAGGAGACTAGTGGGCTTTAGTCCATAGGGTCAGAAAGAGTCAGAAACAACTGAGGCAACTTAGCATGCAATGCAGGGGACATGGGTTTGATCTCTAGCCCAGGAAGATCCCACATGTCACAGGACAGTTAAACCTGTGAGCCACAACTACTGAGCTGTGTGATGCAGCCACTGAAGTCTGCAATCCCAGAGGTCAAGTTCTGCAATAAGAGATGCCTCAGCAATGAGAACATGAGTACCGCAACTAGAGAGAGTAGTCCCCACTTGCTGCAACTAGGGAAAAAGACTGAGCGCAGCAACAAAGACCCAGCAGAGCAAAAAAAGAAGGAAAAAAAGAACCAAAATCTCTCATTGGTGAAGAACAAATGCAGATGACATTTGCATTATCTACCCTATATTGCTTTTTTTTTTTACACTTTCTAATTTTGTATCGTGATATAGCCAGTTAACAAACAAGGTTGTGATAGTTTTAGGTAAACAGCGAAGGGACTCAGCCATACATATATATGTATCCATTCTCCTCCTATATTGCTTTTCTTTTACTTCTGTGAGACCAAATATCTCTAAATAGTTCTCCATAAGAAGTTTAAAACATGATCATTTGTAGGACAACATATAAATTAAAAAAAATTATTATTAGAGTGAGTGAAGTAAATCAGAGGAACAAGACCACATGAAGCAATTGAAACCACTTCACATTTCAATATCCTTCCAAAAACTAAAAATATCAATGCAGAAGAAAATAAATAATTCAAAAATAAATTTTGCAGGTTGACAATAAATCACTTGCTATTTAAAGTAAAAGACAGAAGTTTTTAAGCTAAAGAGAAAATTGCTCTTCCAGCACTAAAAGATGTTTATCAGAATGTGACAGTACAGGGGTTACACATTTAAATATAACAAGATTAGGCTTTTGATGCTCAAAGTAGAAAGAACATGTTCAGCAGGAATAGTTTTTACGTTGCCTACTGGGCTGATTTAGAATCAATTCTATTATCTTTGGCATCAGCTGTGGTTCAGAGATTAGAAATGCTTAGTTTAAAAAAAAAGAAGCACTGGATTTAAAAAATTTTATTGTTGGTAAAATGCAACCTTATATAGCTTTTATTATACAAAGACTTCACCTAATTTTAGTTAACTTTAATATAAGATGTAATTTTTAAGCTTGACTTTTTAGTGTTTGTGTTAGATATAAAAATCCTATTAAGAAAAATTTAAAATAAAAAGCCATTTATTATTTAAAAATATATATTTATTTTCCATTATTTTCTAATACCTAGTGTTTAATTTTTGTTTAGTAAAAGAAACTTAAAGATACAATTTAAATCTTAATGGCTTATTTTTCTGGGCAATATTTTAATCCTTCATTTTTATCCTGCAAAACATATGAAAATACGTAATGCAAATGAACATTTATTCTAAGGCCATTCTTCTCTCTTTCTCTAATAATTTGACTAGCTCTACTTGAAGTACAGTTGACACTTGCACAATGCAGGTTTGAACTGCCTATATCCAGTTATGCATGGATACTTTTTATTAGTAAGTATTAGAGCACTGCACAGTTCCTCGTTGGTTGAATCCTTGGAAATGCAGAGAAACTGTTGACATGAAGGTTTAAATTATACACTGATTAATCCTCATATTGTGAAATAAGACCAAGAGTGACCCCTGCCTTTTCCCAGCATCAGGGTCTTTTCAAATGAATCAGCTATTCGCATCAGGTGGCCAAAGTATTCGAGTTTCTGCTTCAACATCAGTACTTCCAATGAACACCCAGGACTGATCTCCTTTACGATGGACTGGGTGGACCTCCTTGCAGTCCAAGGGACTCTCAAGAGTCTTCTCCAACACCACAGTTCAAAAGCATCAATTCTTCTGTGCTCAGCTTTCTTTGTAGTCCAACTCTCACATCCATGCATGACCACTGAAAAAACCATAGCCTTGACTAGATGAGCCTTTGTTGGCAAAGTAATGTCTTTGCTTTTTAATATGCTGTCTAGGTTGGTCATAACTTTTCTTCCAAGGAGTAAGAGGCTTTTAATTTTATGCTTGCAGTCACCATCTGCAGTGATTTTGGAGCCAAAAAAAAAAAAAAAAAAAAGCCACTGTTTACACTGTTTCTCCATCTATAAGCCATGAAATGATGAAACTAGAGGCCATGATCTTTCTTTTCTGAATGTTGTGCTTTAAGCCAACTTTTTCACTCTCTTCTTTCACTTTCATCAAGAGGCTCTTTAGTTCTTCTTCACTTTCTGCCATAAGCGTTGTGTCATCTGCATATCTGAGGTTATTAATATTTCTCCCAGCAATCTTGATTCCAGTTTGTGCTTCATCCAGCCCAGTGTTTCTCATGATGTACTCTGCATATAAGTTAAATAAGCAGGGTGACAATATACAGCCTTGATGTACTCCTTTTCCTATTTGGAACTAGCCTATTGTTCCATGTCCAGTTCTAACTGTTGCCTCCTGACCTCCATACAGATTTCTTTTTTCTTTTTTCTCAAGAAGCAGATGAGGTGGTCTGGTATTCCCATCTCTTGAAGAATTTTCCAGAGTGTGTTGTGGTCCACACAGTCAAAGGCTTTGGCATAGTCAATAAAGCAGAAAAGATGTTTTTCTGGAACTCTCTTGCTTTTTTGATGATCTAGAAGATGTTGGAGATTTGATCTCTGGTTCCTATGCCTTATCTAAAACCAGCTTGAACATCTGGAAGTTCATAGTTNAAAAAAAAAAAAAAAAAAGCCACTGTTTACACTGTTTCTCCATCTATAAGCCATGAAATGATGAAACTAGAGGCCATGATCTTTCTTTTCTGAATGTTGTGCTTTAAGCCAACTTTTTCACTCTCTTCTTTCACTTTCATCAAGAGGCTCTTTAGTTCTTCTTCACTTTCTGCCATAAGCGTTGTGTCATCTGCATATCTGAGGTTATTAATATTTCTCCCAGCAATCTTGATTCCAGTTTGTGCTTCATCCAGCCCAGTGTTTCTCATGATGTACTCTGCATATAAGTTAAATAAGCAGGGTGACAATATACAGCCTTGATGTACTCCTTTTCCTATTTGGAACTAGCCTATTGTTCCATGTCCAGTTCTAACTGTTGCCTCCTGACCTCCATACAGATTTCTTTTTTCTTTTTTCTCAAGAAGCAGATGAGGTGGTCTGGTATTCCCATCTCTTGAAGAATTTTCCAGAGTGTGTTGTGGTCCACACAGTCAAAGGCTTTGGCATAGTCAATAAAGCAGAAAAGATGTTTTTCTGGAACTCTCTTGCTTTTTTGATGATCTAGAAGATGTTGGAGATTTGATCTCTGGTTCCTATGCCTTATCTAAAACCAGCTTGAACATCTGGAAGTTCATAGTTCACTTATTGCTGCAGCCTGGCTTGGAGAATTTTGAGCATTATTTTGCTAGCGTGTGAGATGAGTGTAATTGTGCTGTAGTTTGATCATTCTTTGGCATTGCTTTTCTTAGGGATTGGAATGAAAACTGACCTTTTCCAGTCCTGTGGCCCCCTGCTGAGTTTTCCAAATTTGCTAGCATATTGAGTGCAGCACTTCATCTTTTAGGATTTGAAATAGCTCAACTGGAATTCCATCACCTTCCCTAGCTTTGTTCATAGTGATGGTTCCTAAGGCCCACTTGACTTCACATTCCAGGATATCTGGCTCTCTGTGATTATCTGGATCTTGAAGATCATCATCACAGTTCTTCTGTGTATTCTTGCCACTTCTTAATATCTTCTGCTTCTGTTAGGTCTATGACATTTCTGTCCTTTATTGAGCCCATCTTTGCATGAAATGTTCCCTTGGTATCTCTGATTTTCTTGACGAGATCTCTAGTCTTTCCCATTCAGTTGTTTTTCTCTATTTCTTTGCATTGATCACTGAGGAAGGCTTTCTTATCTCTCCTTGCTATTCTTTGGAACTCTGCCTTCAAATGCGTATATCTTTCCTTTTCTTCTCTTCTTTCCACAGCTATTTGTAAGACCTCCTCAGATAGCCTTTTTGCTTTTTTGCATTTCTTTTTCTTGGGGATGGTCTTGATCCCTGTTTCCTATACAATGTCACAAACCTCTGTCCATAGTTCATCAGGCACTCTATCAGATCTAGTCCCTTAAATCTATTTCTCACTTCCACTGTAGAATCATTAGGGATTTGATATAAGTCATACCTGAATGGTCTAGTGGTTTTCCCTACTTTCTTCCATTTAAGTCTGAATAAATGAGATTTGTGCTCATATAAAAGAGACTCCAGAGAGCTCTCGCATTCTTCTGCCGTGAGGACACAAAAGAAGACAGTCCTCTGAATCAATATGCGGACACTTACCTAACAGAAAATCTGTTGCTGTTGTTTTTCAGTTGCTAAGTCATATCTGACTCTTTGCAACCCCACAGAGAGAATTTATCTGGGTCTTAATTATTGACTTGCCAGTCGTCAGAACTATGTGAAATAAATAGTTGCTATATAAGTTATGAGATTATGGTATTTTTTACTATGGCAGCCCTGAGAGACTAAGACCAGGGTATATTTGCATGTTTTTTTTTAACTGTTGTAGGTTAACACACATTATCACTCAACTTCTACTATTTTCGGTGAGGGAACACTGTTTTATATCATGATGGTAAAACAGAAATAACATAAAACTGATCCATGTACAATCCCAACAGATTTACAAGATAAAAACTAGGAATGCCAGGATCTCAGAGACAACTATGGTTAAAGACTGATTCGCTGTAATAATTTCAATGGTGATGAAGATGAAGAAAAATAATGGAAGAATTACAGAATATTTGTCTTTTGTGTCTGGCTGAGTTCACTTACCATTATATTTCCAAAGTTCATCCATGTGGTAGCATCTATTAGAGATGTATCCCTTTTTATGAATGAGTATTTCATTGTTCATATATGCTGTGTTTTGAATATTGTCATCTGTTGATGAACACTTGGGCTGTCTCCATCTTTTGACTATTATGAACAATATTCTAAGGAATACTGGTATGCAAGCATTGGTTTCAGTCCCTGTTTTCAATTATTTAATTTAAATACTTATGTGGGGTTGCTGGGTCATGTGGTAGTTTTGTTTAGCTTTTTGAGGAAACACCAAACTGTTTACTACTCTGGTATACCATTTTTATCTTTCCACTAGTAATGTACTTGGGTCCCAATTTCTCCACACCCTCACCAACACTTGTTATTTAAATTTTTCTTGATTACAGCTACCCTAGTAAATATGAAGTGATATCTCATTTTAGTTTTGATTTACATTGCCCTAAAGACTGAAGCTATTGAGGATATTTTCATTTGTTTTAGACATTTTTATCTTCTTTAAAGAAAAGTTTTTGTCTTTTAGATGTATAAAATTAAAGAAAAGTCTTTATCTTCTTTAGAGGAAAGTTCTTTATTATTTTTAAATTGAGTTTTTGTCTTTTTGTTGTTATTATAGGAATTGTTTATATATTTTATATATTAAACTTTAATTAGCAATATGATTTCCAAATATTTTCTTTTCTACCATAGATTGTCTTTTCATTCTAATCAGTGTTGTTTGATGCACCAAAGTTTTTAATTTTTATGAAGTTCAATTTATCTGTTTTTTTAATTTTCTTGCTTAGACTTTATTAAATATTTAGTATATAATAATTTATAGAATAAGAAAGTAATCAGAGATTACCAGGAACTGAGGAGAGGGAATATGAGATGTTATTGCTTAATGGCTAAAGATTTATTGTTTGGAGTGATGAAAGTTTTGGAAATAGATGATTATGATGACAGTTCAATATTATGATTGCAATTAATGCCACTGGATTATAACTTAAAATACTTAAAATGGTAAGACTTTAGGGGTTTCCACATATAAAATAATATAATGTGTATGTAGAGACAACTTTACTCCTTTCTTTCCAATTCAGATGTCTTTATTTCTTTTTCTTGCTTATTTGCTTTGGCTAGGACTTTCCAATACTATGTTGAATAGGAGTGGTTAGAAAGCACTCTTGTCATATTCCAGATATCAGATAATAAGTTTTCAACCTGTCACTGTAGAGTCTACTATTATCAGTGGATTAGACGTACAGTTATCACTATGAGTTTGTATGTTCCTTCTATATCCAGTTTATTGAGAATTTATATCTTGAAAGGATGTGGAATTTGTCAAACACTTTTCCTGTATTTACTGAGATGATCAGAGGATGTTGCTGTTGCTCAGTCGCTAAGTCATGTCTGACTCTTTGCCACTGCATGGACTGTAGTTTGCCAGGCTCCTCTGCCCATGAAATTTTCCAGGCAAGAATCCTGGAGTGGTTTGCCATTTCCTACTTCAGGGGATCTTCCTGACCCAGGGATTGAACCTGCATCTCTTGAGTCTCCTGGATTGGCAGGTGGTTTGTTTACCGTTAGTGCCACTTGGGAAGCCCCAGTGTTTACCCTTAATTCTGTCATTTGTGATGTATTGCATTTATTAATTTGCATATGTCAAATCACTCGCATCACAGACATAAATTTCACTTCATCCTTGTGTATGCTCTTTCAGTTGTGCTGTTGAGTTCAGTTCGGGGGTTTCACTGGTAGCTCAGATGGTAAAGAATCCACCTGCAATGCAGGAGGCTCCAGTTGGATTCCTGGGTTGGGAAGATCCCCTGGAGAAAGGCTAGGGTACCCAACCCAGTGTTCTTGGGCTTTCCTGGTGGCTCAGATGGTAAAGAACCCACCTGCAATGTGGGAGACCTGGGTCTGATTCCTGGGTTGTGAAGATCTCCTGGAGGAAGGCATGGGAACCCACTCCAGTGTTCTTGCCTGCAGAATCCCCATGGACAGAGGAGCCTGGCAGGCTACAGTCCATGGAGTCACAAAGAGTTGGACACAACCTAGGTACAAGAGCCTTAAGATCTGGAATAAGACAAGAGTGCTTTCTTACAACTCCTATTCCACATGGTGTTGGAAAGTCCTAGCCAAAGCAAATAAGCAAGGAAAAGAAATAAAGACATCTGAATAGGAAAGAAAGGAGTAAAGTTGTCTCTACGTACACATACATTATTTTATATGTAGAAAACCCTAAAAACTTACCATTAGTGCACACACATGAGTTCAGTTTGTTAATATACTGTTAAGAACTTTTTCATATATATTTTTCAGATATATTAACTGTAGTTTCCTTTTCTTGTAGTGTCCTTATCCAGATTTGATATGGGATAATGCCAACTTGATGAGTTTGGGAGTATTCTTTCTCTTCAATTTTTGGAAAAAGTTTGAGACAGGTTGGCATTCATTATTCTTTGGATGTTTGGTAGCCCATTGATCCTGGGCTTTACGTTGTTGAGAAATTTTTGATTATTGCTTCAGTCTCTTTCATGATTCTTGGTCTACTCAGATTTTCTATTTCTTCAGACCTGGTCTTGGTAGGTTTACTGTTTCTAGGAATTTGTCCATTTTCTTTAGGTTGTCCAATTTGTTGGTGTATAATTGTTCATAGAAGTCTCTTTGACCTAATAGGCATATGGAGGGCATTCCATCCAACAGCACCAGAATACACATTCTTCTCAATACATGGAATATTATCCAGGATAAGTCATATGTTAGGGCACATAGCAAGTCTTAACAAACTTAGGAAGATTAAAATCCTATCAAGTATTTTTCCAATCACAATTGTACAAAACTAGAAGTTAAATAATAGGAAGAAAATTAGAAAATTCACTAATGTTTAGAAATTAAGCAACACAATTCTGAACAATCAATGGGTGGAAAAAGAAACCAAAAAGTGAATCAGAAAGTATCTTGAGACAAATGAAAATGAATGTACATGTACAAAATGCACGGGATGCGATAAACCCTTTCTAAGAAAAGAATTTATAGAGTAAAAGTTCACATAATAAAAAGAGAAAAATCTCAAGTATACAATCTAACTTTATATGTCAAAAAATTATAAAAACTAAATGTCTAAGGTTAGCAGAAGAAAGAAAATAATAAAGATTAGAATAAAAAGAAATAGAAACTAGAAAGACAATAGAAAAAATCAATAAAATTGTCAGTTTTAAATATGCACAAAATTAACAAATTTTAGCTACAGCAATCAAGAAAAAGAAAACTCAAAAAGAAATGAAACTATAAATAAGAGATTACAGCAGCCACCATAGAAATATACAGGATAATAAAAGGCTATGATGAGCAGTTCTATGCATAATCTCTCTGTGACAAAATTCTGTCTTTATTGGTTCTCTTAAGAAACTTAAAAGCCTCAATATCATACTGAAAACAGTTGCTTGGATGACCATGGCTTGTCCCCTTGTATTTTATGTTTCTGCTAAGATCAGCTATTTCATTGCCTCACATGACATTTTTGTTCACTCCACTCTGGGCTATAACACTTCTTTTCTTGACCTGGATACACTCTCTCCTTTTAATATCCTCACCCTCTTGTCCCTTTCACCTTGTTAATTTATTCTTTACCTTAAGTACTCATGTTAGAATTTATATCCCAGGATATCTTTTCCCCCAGCTTAGTTAGATGATCATCTTGAGCACTCTTGTTATTTTAAACTACTTACTTCATTGTATTATAATTTCATTTAAAAAATATTTTCATCTCTCCATTGCACTGAATTTATAACTTAAAAGGTAGACTACTGGATATTTCTCAAGCATATCCCTTGTCATTGCTGTGTTGATTAAGCAAATAAGCTCACTTCCTCTAAGCGGTAAGTTAAAATTTCAACAAGGGCCCATCTAATCCAAAGGTCCATAGTCTTTCACTTTATGCTCTCTCGTGAATGAAATAGATCATCAGTCCAGGTTCGATGCATGAGGCAGGGTGCTCAAGGCTGGTACACTGGGATGACACTGAGGGATGGGATGGGGAGGGAGGTGGAAGGGAGGGTCAGGATAGGAAAAACATGTACACCCATGGCTGATTCATGTGAATGTATGGCAAAAACTACCACAATATTGTAAAGTAATTAGCCTCCAATTAAAATTTTAACATAAACACAAAAGAAAAGAAAAAAATGAATGGAAATGCATCTCGTGAATGAAAGAATTTAAAAAATGAATGAAAATTAAACTATACCAAAATAGGTAAGATGGAATGACCTTATAGAATACAATAAGAATATCTTACAGACTAGCTTCCCAACTTTTAAAATTATTCTACATTGTCCATCCATACATGGATAAGATACAATGCTCTCCAAACATGTACTTGTGTCCTAGTGCTCTGTAAGGTGGAGATAGCAGAAAGAATTTTTTCTTTCTAGTGGAAATTTAGATGGTTTCAGAGTTCATCAAAAATAAACTTACATAGGAAGTGTTAGTGGTAAAGAACCTGCCTGCCAATGCAGGAGATGCAAGAGATGCCAGTTCAATTCCTGGGTCAGGATGATCCCCTGGAGGAAGGGATGGCAACCCACTCCAGTATTCTTGCCTGGAAAATCCCATAGACAGAGAAGTCTGACGGGGTCGCATGGAGCTGGACATGATTGAGGCTATTTAGTAATAGCACTAGAAAAAAAAAAAAGCTAAAAACCTAATTAATCTCAGTTATTAACGGCAATGAGAAAAACTGCTAAGACTGTGCTTATTCTAACCTGCCTCTTTTTCAGTTCTCCAGATTGAGAATCTCTAACTTATAGTTGAGTTATATAAATTAAATGTAAAAATTATAACTATGGAAGCATCTCCACAGTTCAGAAAGTATTGCGAATGGATAAGGTTTCATTTTTTATTATAATTTTGGGAGCATATCAACTCTGCTAGGTATTACTTAGTATTATGCATTCTTTGAAAATATGTAGCCAATCAACCTTGGATTTTGTCTAATAAAAAGCTCAAATCCCTCCATCTCCAATAAAAAGCTTTCTATATGAATAACAGCGTTAGCTCTCCATACCACCATTGTCATGATATACAGATGACACCAGGGAGATGAAGCAGTGTTGCAAAAGAGCCGTATGTGGCAATACCACAGGAAGTATTAATATTAGGATCCTCTGACTTGATTTCAATCTATGTGGGATCAAATTATCTGGGGTAAATCAACAGAGTGACTGTCTATAATCATGCTGAATATTTGAAGTGAACGAGGACAGCAAATTTCAGTTTTGAAAGTAGAAATCGACAAAGTAGAATTATCTAACTCCTTTCAAAAATAGCACCAGAGGACTGATGCTTGATTATGCGAATCATCGTTGATTTTTCTTCTTTTGAATTGGATTTAGAAATAACACTTGGAGTGATCTGCACATTCGTCTTCATTGGGAAATCAGCCAGGCTCCTTAGACTGACATTCAAGGCTCTCTTATAATCTGATGAAAATCGATGTTTGACTTTGACCTATTCCTCTCAGCATACAGCCTTTTATTGGCAATAGTAGCTTACCGTGCGGCTCACTAAAGCTTCACACTATTGCACCACTTGAGTTACTCTCCCATTCCCAGTTTATAAAACCCTGTCTATCCTGCAGGGTAAAGACTTGTTAAATTGGTTGTACACACAGTGTCTGATACACAGCAAGGGCCCAATAAGTGTTTGTCAAAGGGCCCAATAGAAGTATCATTAAATAAGAACTTGTCATCCTTTTCTTGGAGTTCAATCTTGTTAGAGTCACCTTATGTCTAGAATATTATGTCAAAGAAATCACAATAGTAGATGATTGTTTTGCTTAAGGGAATTAAGACTTAAATTTTTATTAAAGGAATTTCACTAGAGTATACTTAAAAGAAAGCAGACATCACTTTACCAACAAAATTCTATATAGTCAAAGCTATGTTTATTTCCAGAAGTCACGTATGGATGAGAGATTTGGACCATCAAGAAGGCTGAGTGTCAAAGAATTGATCAAACTGTGGTGCTGGACCAGACTCTTGAAAATCCCCTGGACAGCAAAGAGATCAAACTAGTCAATCCTAAAGGAAATCAACCCTGCATACTCATTGGGAGGACTGATGCTGAAGTAGGAGCTCCAATACTTTGGCCCCCAGATGCAAAAAGAGGACTCATTGGAAAAGACTCTGATGCCAGGAAAGACTGAAAGCAGGAGGAGAAGGAGGTGACAGAGGATGCGTTTGAGTGGCATCACTGACTCAATGGACAAGAATTTGAGTAAACTCGAGGAGGTAGTGAACAGCAGAGAGGCCTGGTGTGCCACTGTTCACCTCTTAGGGGTTGCAAAGAGTCAGACATGACTTAGCAACTGAACAACAACAAAAACTTTGCACTAACATTCTACTTATGCCTGAATATTCTTTTCTGAGCTAGGACTTCAGCAAGATATCCTAGCTTATTCAAAAAAAAAAAAAAGAATAAAATAGCCAGATGGAGATGGGGACTTTCATAATTGATAAGAATGCTAGTTTACCCTCTTTTACTTGACTTGGATTCTGTGTATCTGGGAACTGAATCCTACAATATTGGCTTTGAAATTGGACAGGCTGGTCTGTGGTGCTTTTCAGGTTTGTAACCTTGGTGAAGGATTTGTTGTCTTTGAGCCTTAGTTATCATCTATAAGATACAAATGATATCACATACACCTCACTGTAAAATTGTCTGTAAAATTGTTTAGAATAGAGTCTGTATTATAGTAGGCATTCAGTAAATGTCAGAGACACATCATTTTTATGGTCATATAGTAAGATATTTTGGGCTTCCCTAGTGGTTCAGATGGTAAAGAATCTGCCTGCAATGCAAGAGACCTGGGTTTGATCCCTGGTTTGGAAGATCTCCTGGAGTAGGGCAGAAAAACCCACTCCAGTGTTCTTGCCTGGAGAATCCCATGGTCAGGGCAGCTTAGCAGGCTACAGTTTATGAGGTTGCAAAGAATGAGATATGACTGAGTGACTAAGCATAGCACAGCAGTAAGATATTTAGTTTAAACACTAGGTAAGCCTATATGACCTGAGAAGGCAATGGCACCCCACTCCAGTACTCTTGCCTGGAAAATCCCATGGATGGAGGAGCCTGGTGGGCTGTAGTCCATGGGGTTTCTGAGAGTCAGACACGACTGAGAGACTTCACTTTCATTTTTCATTTTCATGCATTGGAGAAGGAAATGGCAACCCATTCCAGTATTCTTGCCGGGAAAATCCCAGGGATAGGGGAGCCTGGTGGGCTGCCATCTATGGGGTCGCACAGAGTCAGACACGACTGAAGCAACTTAGCAGCAGCAGCAGCAGCAAGCCTATATGACATGTTTAATGTCTAAAATTTAAACTTTTAAAAAACAGAAATTGCGCAGTTCAACAAACTTTGTTTTGCATAGAAAAACCTCAGAGAGTAAAAGTAACATAGATAAACCTATGGCAGTTTAGTGTGATAGGCCACATACCCATTTTTATTTTATTTTCTATTGTTTACCTTAAAAACACACACACATACACATAAGTTTTGACTCTGGGTAACCCTCACTAAAATTTCACAAAGCAAATTTTTTAAGCATATATGGTTAATAGACACAATGGTATTTGACTTAGAGTTTAGCTGACCATTTAAGACATTACAGAAACCAACGTAAAATGTAGTTAAAATGGGAACAACCCAGAATAGAGTCCTTAGGTGTCAATAAATGTTGGAGAGTTCATAGAAAAAAGTGAAGGAAATTGTAGAGGGTATTGGCTGATTTTTATTGATTCTGGTGTCTAGGATTGTTAAAGATTTGTAGAGCAACCAAAGTGCAAGTGGAATGAAATTCAAAGTTATGTCTAGTTAAAACTTCTGATAGCAGAACTTTCATACTACCTATTAAAGGCTAAAGCCATAGGGATAATGGCTAAGCCAGAGAAGAGTGATCAATACAATTGGATGCCAAATCTTAAGAAATTTTTTTTCCTTAATTTCTTACCTCATGTAACCCTCAGCCTCATTGCAATAGGTCATGGAAATCTCAAACCTAATTCAGATGAGAAAATTTAAGGCAAAACTTGCATGAGTTAAAAATATTGTGCAGTTATAATAACTATAATGTGTATGTATGCACGTGTGCTCAGTCTCTCAGGCATGTCTGTCTCTTTGCCTGTGTCTTCCAGCCACACTATTTTTTCTCAGTTTTTCAGGCATGTTCTTCCTGCCTTAGGGCCTTTGTACTTGTCATTCCAACTAACCCACTTCCCCTTCACTTGGTTAACTCTCTACCCTTCAAATGTCGGCTCAGATTTTCCTGATCCTAACAGGCTTGCTCGGGACCCAAGGAGGATGCTTTAGTTATTTTCTTTTCCTCTCTATTTCAAATAGCAGTGTCTATGAATATGTTTGTATCTTTATTTAATTGTTAGTTGCTTAACCAACTAAGCTATAAGTTTCGTGAGGATGGGGCTCATGTCTCCCTTGCTCCCTCTGTTTCATACCCCAGCCTGCTTTCTAGCATGACGTGGATGTGCAGTGTTGAATGGAAGAATAACATGTTTGCCGTGACAACTAAGGTGGAGCAAATCTGGGATGTGATTCTCAGCCTTACATCTAGCAATGCAGAGATGGAAAAACAGAGGCAAGGGCTTATCCAGAATTAAAGTGGTGATTGAATATCTACTGTTGGTGTTATGGGTAATGGCAGCTACTTTACTTATTGACACATAGTGGTAGCTGATGGCCATATGTTAGACCACAGTGGGCTTAAATTGTTTAATTTGCCTGGGGCCTTGCCACCAACCGGGTTTGAGCAACCTATTTAGGTAATATCAGACTCTACTTCCTCATCTATAAAATTAAGATGTTAGTACATTATCAGTATTATTATTAGCAATAACATGGGAAGAACCTAGTAATAATAGTGGTAGAATTTACCTAATTTGACACTTAAGAATGATATTTCTCTCCTGTTCCATTCAGACTAAAATAATCAGTTATAATCGACTCTTTGTGACCCCATGGGCTATAGCCCTCCAGGCTCCTCTATCCATGGGGATTCTCCAGGCAAGAATACTTGGATGGGGTGTCGTGCCCTCCTCCAGGGGATCTTCCCAACCCAGGGATGAGACTCAGGTCTCCCACAGTGCAGGGGGATTCTTTACTGTCTGAGCCACCAGAGAATCCAAACTAAAATAATTTATTCATTCATCTCGTTATATACTATTTCATTCAACGAATGGAACAAACCCTGCTTCCTGTCCTCTAGTTGTTTGTTGGATAAAGAGATATTCATAGATCATAAAAAGAGTTCCAGAAAAACAGCTACTTCTGCTTTATTGACTATTTCAAAGCCCTTGACCGTGTGGATCACAACACACTCTGGAAAATTCTTAAATAGATGGGGATACCAGACCACATTACCTGCCTCCTGAGAAATCTCTATGCAGGTCAAGAGGCAACAGTTAAAACTGGATATGGAACAGACTGGTTCCAAATTGAGAAAGCAGTATGTCAAGGCTGTATATTGTCACCCTGCTTATTTAACTGATATGCAGAGTACATCATGTGAAATGTTTGGCTGGATGAAGCACAAGCTGGAATCAAGATTTTTGGGAAAAATATCAATAACATCAGATATGCAGATGACACCACCCTTATGGCAGAAAGTGAAGAACTAAAGAGCCTCTTGATGAAAGTGAAAGAGGAGATTTAAAATTTAGCTTAAAGCTCAACATTCAAAAAACTAATATCACAGCATCTGGTCCCATCACTCCAAGGCAAATAGATGGGGAATTGATGGAAACAGTGACAGACTTTATTTTGGGGGGCTCCAAAATCACTGAAGATGGTGATTGCAGCCATGAAATTAAAAGATGCTTGCTCCTTGGTAAAAAAAAGCTATGGCCAACCTAGATGGTATATTAAAAGGCAGAGACATTACTTTGCCAACAAATGTCCATCTAGTCAAAGCTATGGCTTTTCCAGTAGTCATGTATGGATGTGAGAGTTGGACTATAAAGAAGGCTAAACACTGAAGAACTGATGTTTTGAACTGTGGTTTTGGAGAAGATTCTTGAGAGTCTCTTGGACTGCAAGGAGTTCAAACCAGTCAATCCAAAGGAAGTCAGTCCTGAATATTCATTGGAAGGACTGATGCTGAAGCTGAAACTCCAATACTTTGGCCACCTAATGCAAAAAACTGATTCATTTGAAAAGACCCTGATGCTAGGAAAGATTGAAGACAGGAGTAGAAGGGGATGACAGAGGATGAGATAGTTGGATGTCATCACCGACTCGATGGACATGAGTTTGACCTAACTCTGGGAGTCGGTGAAGGACAAGGAAGCATGGTGTGCTGTAACCCATGGGGTTGCAAAGAGTTGGACATGACTGAGCAACTGAACTGATGTGCACTCTTTTCAGACTCAGTTTTACAATACTCAGAACTACTGTATTTTCTGTTCTCCCTCATATTCTCTATTTATTTAGCTCCCTATCCCCTCTTTCTTTTTAAAAGTTTGAAATGTCCATGTTCAATCTTGAATTTGTTTTCTCTCTCCCAAAAAAGATTGTGGTTTTCACATCCTCTTGTCTTTCTTCTCAGTCATTTACTAGCTCAGGTGAAAGCTCTCCCTGGTGGAAGGGCATACAAGCTGGGTGGATGGGGGTGTGTCTTCTGGGCAGGTGCAGGCACATTTCCAGACAAGAAGTATGACAAAAGTGTAGTGTACACTTCTATTGGAACAGTCTCGATGTCCTGTAGTCTAGAACTTTAAGATAGCTTAATTAGAATGTGTTGGGGACTAGAGAGAGACCAGAGAGACAGAGCCAAGAGGGGAAAAGTATGCTGTATATGAGTAATTTTTCTCAATCTCACTTCCTAATACATGGAGAATAACAAGAACCGATGTAACCTGGAGGTGTATGCGAAAGGTGCATTTCCCTAAAGATGGAGAGGCAACATTTCACTTGCAGCTCCCTAAGAAGATTTTGCATGCTAAAAGCAAAAACCTAAGAAATTTTTCTTAAAATGCTGATCCCTTTAGTTCAATCCTTAGTTGCAATACAAAAAGTGATCTTAAGACTTGAAAGCCATTATAAAGACTATAAATATTATTGGCAATTTTCTCAATAAGAAAGCATAAGTGTAGTTAGATATTTGAGTTATATGTACTCAGGAAGTAAGGGCTATATTAAAATACCCATAATGCTTTTTATCCAAAAGATTAAAATTTAAATATTTGAATTTACATGGCATAGCGTGTTAACATGGTATATGCCTTTGTACTCTAAGTGCCAGCTTTCACGTCTACTCTGTCTTCTGAGAAACTCAAACTAAAAAGATTATAATAGTAAATAGGCTGAGTCTAGGATATGCATTACCTTCCCCTATTGTTAAAGCATAATTCTTCCTGCTTTGCCGTCATATGGCACTTTTCTGTTTTTCTAGTGCATTTTCCTGTTGAGAAACCAGTTGGAGCTGGTGAGTGCTTCCCTATAGAGAAATTGCAAGTGGAATCATTTGAGGAGAACTTTTGTACATTAACCTAAAATTATTTCATCTTTTAAGGAAATTGAGCCCTAAAATTATTAACTTTTTCTTCGTATTTACCACAGTGAATGCTTTTTATTTAATTCTATATTAAGTGAAAACTTTGTTCCTTGAATTCTAATACCATTCCTGAAGAGCGGGAAAAAGGAAGCAATTCTGGCACTCCGTCTTCACTGAGAGCCTCTATATTTTCCTAAGAAATCAAGCCAAGATAATTACCTCAAATTTTTTGTCACTAAAAAGTGAAAGCTGAATGCTATCACACACTGGTACAAATGTAATATTTGTGGAAAGTATGGTGAAAGTTATGTAAAGATCTACTTTGAATTCTCGGGGAGGTACAAAATGTACAGATGTACAAAAGTATTCCTTCCCTTAATTAGTCTCGAATTCTACTACACTGTGAGCTTCCTCGGAGTGCAGAAGTTCAGTTACAAGTTTCCTGTGAAAAGTAGCACCAGAGTAGAATAAGTGGCGGGGGAAGACAAACAAACAAAACTAAACCAAAAAAATAAAACACCACCACTTTATTTAGACGGCAAAGCTTTCAGATGCTAGAGGAAGGTGGTGGACCTAGAGGAACATCCACTGCGGTTGTCAGTTGTCCCAATACAAAGTGATCTTCGGGAACAGCTTTTTCCATTTTTTTTTTCTTATAGATTCCATTTTATTGTTTCTAAACAATCACATTTTTCTCAAGAGTCACCTCTCAGGATGCATAAACCTTGTTTCAAGCAGTGGCTGCCTTTTCCTACCAGAATATTTTCTACATACATTTGTAAATAGTCTGATGAAAACTCCCTTTGTTATATGTCTTGATATGCTTGAACCTTCAGAGGTCACATCTCTGCCTTAGTTTCCTTTTTTTTTTTTATCCCAAATTCTTTCTCAAAACAAGTTAAAGTAGGAGCATGATAATACCTGTATATACCAGAAGTATAGGATTATAGCATAATGTTTTGCTTTGGAAATAAACTTCAAATACCTGAAAAAATTAGCTAATTTTAAACTTCCCATGCTGGTTTATTATAGAGAGTAAATCCATTTTCTGCCAATAAGCATATTTATTTGGAAATATTGATGTACATTGGAGAGGAAAATAATTCATCCTGTGTTTTCTCCATCACTTTCCCTTCTGAATATACAAGTCAACCAAAACCATGACCATTTCTCTATTTTCATCAATAAAAGTCACCAACAGTGTCAATACTGACAACAGCATCACTCAATAGTTAATCATAAGTTAGCTTTTCAGTGCCCATGAGAACATTTTATCTTTCTGAAATTAGCATGATTCACTCTATTGGTTGCTATTATATAAAATGTATAAAATTTATATAGTAATTATTAGTTTAACAGAGTTTCAAATTTCTTTAAAGTTTGACTCAAATCATTCAAGAGGAATCTTTTTATTTACCTATAAGATAAATTTATTCTGATTTCAACAATAATTTAAAAATTTCATAAAATTTGTGCAGTTCTTTTTAGTTTACAAAGGTTTTTTTTACAAACAATAGCACATATTTTCATCATCTTTATAGTCTTCATAGTAATAAAAAAACTTTGAAACTTATTTTGTGAAAATCATTGCTTTAACAGTTATCATGAGCAAAAACTGTTTAATCTCACAACAATGTCATAAACAGTTCTATTACTGTTCTTTAAGTTATTTGTTTATTTATTTATGGCTGTGCTGGGTCTTCATTCCCATGCAAAGGCTTTTTCTAGTTGTGGCAAGAGGGGGCTACTCTCAATGTGTGGGCTTCTCTTTACAGTGGCTTCTCTTGTTGCAAGGCATGGGTTCTAGGGTATATAGACTTCAGCAGTTGCACACTGGCTTAGTTAGCTCTGTGCTATGTGGAATCTTCCCAGATCAGGGATCAAACCCATGTAAACTCATATTCTAAGATAATTGGGCTACTAAGAGGCATGAGAGTCCCTTGACTGTCCCTTGGACTTCAGGGAGATACCATCAGTCCATCCTAAAGAAAATCAGTCCTGAACATTCATTGGAAGGACTGATATTGAAGCTGAAATTCCAATACTTTGATCGCCTGATGTGAAGAACTGATTTGACTCATTTGAAAAGCCTCTGATGCTGGGAAAGTTTGAAGGTGGGAGGAGGTAGGGACAACAGAGGATGAGATGGTTGGATGGATGGCATCACCGGCTCAATAGACATGAGTTTGAGTAGACTCTGGGAGTTAGTGATGGGCAAGGAGGCCTGGCATGCTGCAGTCCATGGGGATGCAAAGAGTCAGATATGACTAAGCAACTGAACTGAAGAAGCATAGCTGAGATTACAACCAAGGCAATTTGACTCTGGAGCCTGCATGTTTGTCCACGATTTTCAGTCGAGAATCTGGGGCTGATATAACCAAAATGGCCTTCTAACACTGAGGAAATTTTATAAAACTGGAATTGGAGCTGTAACCATGACATCGAAGCTAGCTAAGCTGGTTGGTTGGAGTTGTATTTGCAAAGACAATGCTTAAAGAAATGACAGAAATCAAGACATAAAAATTGAAGATTTGGGGACGCGCAATCAACACTAGTTCTTTGAAAAGAAAATTTAACGATGTAACTCTGCATATATTTTTCACACATTTAAAACAGGAAAAATGGAATATACTTAAGTATACATTTGTTTAAAATTTATTGTATACATTATTACACATAAACTGTGGAAAAATACAGAATTTCACAGACATGATCCCTATCCTCAAGGGCCTTATGGTTCAGAGAAATGGCTAAAGATATGAGAATCTTACACCTTCACAATAATTCATATTTTCAGAGATTTTCTATAAATCATTTTATACCAACTCTGTTAAATAGGTATGTGATGATCTCTCTTTCACAAATAAGTAAACTGAATTTCAGAGAGGTGACATGGCTCATCTAAATTGAAAGTTGTTAATGAATACATTAAGGAGGAGCACACAAAAAATATCACAAGAAAGGTATGAACAAGATGATGTGGAATTATAAAGATATAGATGGAGATATTACAGAAAACTTTATGGAAGACATAATAGAAAATTGAGAATTGCAAGTTAGGTTACTAGAATTAAGTAGGAATATGAGCATTTAAGTTTTAGATAACACTAGAAGAAGGACCAAAGGAGCCCAGAAAGTGCAAATGTATTCATACAACAATCAGTATAATTTCTCTGAAGCTTTGGTAAAGGGAATAGGTGGGAGAAAATATAGGCAGTTGGACAGAATCAGATTTTAGAGTACTTAGAATGCCTTAAAACTTGTTTTAACTTAATAAAAGACTGAATTTTTTTTTAAATTTATTTACAGACATGACATGAAAATTAAGAAAATTAATCTGGGACTCTCATATAGTATAAACTGGAAATGAAAAGATTGGAATCAGAATCCATTTTCATCTACTAATAGCTTCTCAAATTTTAAGTAGCTATGAATCACCTGGAAATAGTGTTAAAAATGCAGATATCAGAATCAGTAAAGTCAGAGATGAGAGCTGAGATTTTGTATTTTTATTAAGCCCACAGTAAATTCCGATGCTCCATGGCTAGTCTGCTGATGTTGAATAGCAGAGATTCAAATCATCTTCTACCCATCTCTCTGAAAACCAGAAATGATATAGAGGGTTCCTTCCAATGAGAGGCAAATAGAACCTTGAACTTGCAATACCTGAGGATGTGTAAGTTGAAGCTTGAGTCTTAAAAGATAAATTATGTACTAAAACCTTGACAGAAAAGGACAAAGATAATAAAGCTGTAACTGCCAAATCTGAGCCCAATGCTAGAAGCCTCTAGCAAGGGCTTACCGTGTTGTGGCATATCCTTGGAAACTTCACAATTACAGCACACTTCAATCACCAATGTCCTCCACAGCCAGCAGGGGCCCAATACTATCACACACAACTCTCTGCCTCCCAACTAGACTCAAGGAATCTCAGCGTCAACCATTATACCCTTTTTCTCAGATCCTTGCCTAGCTCTCCTTAGGAAGCTTTCCTTCCTGTCCTTGATTTCTTCAGTTCAGTTTTAGTGATAAACAATATTTGATCAATATTTGATAAACAATATAAAAATCATCATCATTACCAAAACATCATCAATACCAGCTCTGTCGACATGTGACATCCTCTAACCCATTTACTGAAACTCCATACTTCTGATCAGAAGGCACTTCGCTTTTCTTCTAAAATGTGTGTCTCTGATGCCCCACCAAAGAGATGCTATCATTATCATGTTTTACATCTTCTAGATACTTTTGTCATTTTTTTGTATTTTTATTACAGTATGGTTGATTTACAGTGTTATGTAGTTTCTGCTGTGCAGCAGTACACATACATATAACTGCTCTTTTGTAGATTCTTTTCCCATATAGGTCCTTATAGAGTATTGAGAAGAGTTCCCTGTGCTATACAGTAGGTCTTTGTTAGTTATCTATTTCATATCTAAATAGTGTGTATTTGTTAATCACAGTATCGCAATTTATTCCTCTTTCCTCCACCCCTGCTTTTCCTCCTGGTGACCATAAGTTTATTTTCTGTATCTGTGACCCTATTTCTGTTTTGTAAGTAAGTTCATTTGTCTCATTTTTTTTCTAGATTCTACATATAAGTGATATATTTGTCTTTCTCTGTCTGAATTACTTCACCTAGTGTTATTCAAATATCAGTCTCTTGGACTTATTTGTCTTATTTTTAATTACTTAACTCTGTTCATACCAAACTGGACCAAGAACAGAAACTAGAAGTGGGATATCCTAAGAGCCACCCCCCACACACAAATTTAATAATATCCTATGGAATCTCAGAGAGTTGCTCTGGCGCACTACAGTTGTTTAAAGATCTTAACATCCCTAAGAATCACATGAAGTGAAAGTGAAGTTGCTCTGTCATGTCCAACTCTTGGCGACCCCATGGACTGTAGCCCACCATGCTCCTCTGTCCATGGGATTATCCAGGCAAGAATACTGGAGCGGGGTGCCATCTTCTTAATAGAACAAACCAATAGGCTGAATATTGTCACCCTGCTTATTTAACTTATATTCAGAGTACATCATGCGAAACGCTGGGCTGGATGAAGCACAAGCTGTAATCAAGATTGCCGGGAGAAATATCAATAACCTCAGATATGCAGATGACACCACCCTTATGGCAGAAAGGGAAGAACTAAAGAGCCTCTTGATGAAAGTGAAAGAAGAGAGTGAAAAAGTTGGCTTAAAACTCAACATTAAGGAAACAAAGACCATGGCATCTGGTCCTGTCACTTCATGGCAAATAGATGGAAAAACAGTGGAAACAGTGGCTGACTTTACTTTCTTGGACTCCAAAATCACTGCAGATGCTGCCTGCAGCTATGAAATAAAATGACGCTTACTCCTTAGAAGGAAAGTTATGACCAACCTAGACAGCATATTAAAAAGCAGAGATGTTACTTTGCCAACAAAGGTCCGTCTAGTCAAGACTATGGTTTTTCCAGTAGTCATGTATGGATGTGATCGTTGGACTATAAAAAAATCTGAGTGCTGAAGAATTCATGCTTTTGAACTGTGGTGTTGGAGAAGACTCTTAAGAGTCTCAGACTGTAAGGAGATCCAAACAGTCCATCCTAAAGGAAATCAGTCCTGAATATTCATTGGATGGACTGGTTCTGAAGCTGAAATTCCAATACTTTGGCCACCTGATGTGAAGAACCAACTCACTGGAAAAGACCCTGATGCTGGGCAAAATTGAAGGTGGGATGAGAAGGGGATGACAGAGGAAGAGATGGTTGGATGGCATCACCGACTCTATGGACATGAGTCTGAGTGAACTCCGAGAGTTGGTGATGGACAGGGAAGCCTGGCGTGCTGCAGTCCATGGGGGCTGCAGAGAGTCAGACACGACTGAGTGACTGAAATGAATAGGCTGTACCCCCAGAGGTCCCAATTCATGAGTTATAAAATATGGAACTATGTATTTGTATTTTGTGGGTTGCTGTTTCCTTCTCCAGAGGATTTTCCCAACCCAGAAGTCAAACCCGAGTCTCTCACATTGCAGGCAGACACTTTACCATCTGAGCCACCAGGGAAGCCAAGAGACGGGAATACCAGACCACCTGACCTGCCTCTTGAGAAATCTGTATGCAGATCAGGAAGCAACAGTTAGAACTGGACATGGAAAAACAGACTGGTTCCATATCGGGAAAGGAGTACATCACGTATTTGTATTTGAAGCATCACTGTGCTAAGTCACTTCAGTATTTTCTGACTCCTTGCAACCCTATGGACAGCAGCCTGCCAGGTTCTTCTGTCCATGGATTCTCCAGGCAAGAATGCTGGAGTGAGTTGCCATTTCCTACTCCAGGGGATCTTCCTAGCCCAGGGGTCAAATCAAACCTCTATCACTTTTGTCTCTTGAATTGTCAGGAGTGTTCTTTACCCCTAGTGCCACCTGGGAAGCATCACCCCAGCTTACTTCAATTTGCACAGTCTTGGATGTCCCTCTAAAAGCACAAATATAGTCTAAGGAATTCAGAGATACGTGTTTTTCATCTGTTGTTTTTCAGTCCTTCAGTTATGTCTGACTCTTTGCAACCCCACGGACTGCAGTATGCCAGGCTACCCTGACTTTCATCATCTCCTGGAGCTTGGTCAAACTGATGTCCATTGAGTCAATGATGCCACCCTACCATCTCGTCCTCTGTCGTCCCCTGTAAGGAGATCAAACCAGTCAATCCTAAAGGAAATCAATCCTGATTATTCACTGGAAGGACTGATACTGAAGCTCCAATACTTTGGCCACCTGATACGAAAAGCTGACTCATTAGGAAATATTCTGATTCTGGGAAAGATTGAAGGCAGGAGGAGAAGTGTCATACAGAGTTTTTCATCTGGCTTCAATCAAAAATCAACCATGTGACACTGGACATGTCATTTGGCTGTTTGCTTCTGTTTCACATCTGTTTGTAAATGTGATTATGAATTTTTCAATGTCCATTCCAGTTCTGTTTATCTATGAATCTGTAAATGTCTAATCATCCAACAAATATTGAATGCAAAAGAAAAGCATTCCAGATAAATACAAAATGAAAATAAGGCAGGACCAAGCAGAGAATTAGGAAGTAAATAAGAAAAAAATAGTATCAGCAGGGTATAAACTTTTTCTGATTCATCACTTAAAATTAAAGGCAGCATCCTGAAGAATTAACGTAACTGCATTTTGCAGCTTCTTCTAAACCTGTGCTATCATGTATTTTTCATATTCTGATACTCTTTCCTCAAGCTGTTTCTATATAAAAGAGCTGGCATGCCGTATGTGAAGAATGATCTGACTCAGGACGAATAATCCAAAGTCAGACAATGTGAATGGGTTAATTTTAGGACAGGCAAAGCTAGGGGTGTTGCTTCAGACTTACAGATTTCTTTGGCAAAATAGGCCAAGTTTCATGGGCCTAAATTCTCATCTTTTTCAGTATCCCTGGATAATAATTTAAAGGCAGCATGCTCATCAGTAAGCCTTCTTCCCTGATAATGTTCATAGTATGTAGAAGCCACCTCTGAATTATGATAATAAGGTATTAGCGTCCACTCTGAATTGTAAGCACACATCTCCTGTCATCTGTAGTGCAGCTGCGTGCATGTGGTGACAATGAGAAACTTTTATGAAATAATTATCTTCAGAATAACTCTGAACATTTATGAAATTAAATGTTATTTATTCATTAACATTTGAAAAACCAGAAATATCTTTCCATCTGCCTTTGATGAAATCAGCTCTTTATTCAGTTTGATATTACCACAAATTAGTCAGCTGGCCTTTCACGCTCTTCTTTTCCTTTAACTCTTAAAAGTGATGTGTACTGTCGCTTAAAGACAATGCTCTCCGCTGATGAAACAGCCACAAATTACACAGACACAATATGAGAAACTTTAATAAGCTGAATAGAAGTATTTACAATATGCATCTATGCATGGCTGTCTGAACAGTTTTGCTTAGATTTCATATTTCACTTTCTATGGCTGGTTTGATGGAAGTCTTAAGGGAATAATATCATTTTGTAGCTTTTCATGATTACTATTGTACTCTGTTATAAACTGTATATGCTTCATTTAGATATGCTAAATAGTATTTTTCTTTGTTAATAATGGAAAAAATATCTTTTTATACAGTGTTCAGAATGAACATTAATATTAATATTGTGCTCCTCTGGGTTAGTAAAATGAATTTCAATAACTTCAGCCAACTGTGGAAGAAAAAAGATGTTAAAATAAATGGACAAGATTTGGGTGTAAGTTGTAAAAGTATTTAGCTGATAGTGATCTATGATGAAAGTTGTTTTTATTAATTTATAAATATAAAATTCTTTCATTGTAAGACAACCAACTCTGTAAAATCAAGCAATGAGAGTTCTGTTAGTTTTACATGTTGCAATGATTTGGATTAGAATGGACCTCTGTAGAAGCAGTTCTCCATTTCCTGTAAGTGAAAGAGTTGATTTCATTTCCTGTGTTTTGTTTCTTTCTTTTTTTTTCCAATCAGGTTGATATCAAAACTACTAGAGCTAGTGAGGCACCTTCCATAGTTTGCTTCTCTTTCTCTGTATGCCATTTTCAAGATGTAATATTTTAACAACACACCCCAGCTAAATGTAAGCCCCTTAAGCAATTCTAGTAGTTAGTAGTTCTCTATCTTAACAAAAGGTCAAGTCTGAAAAAGGCAGTAGATATCTTGAAATTATGTATTTATTCTGTCCAAGCCCTTGGACTTAGGGTTTTATAAATGTCATTCTTATTTTGCTGGGCATGTCTACCAGATTCCTTTATTCTCACCTATTTTTATGAGCTTTGTCCTGTAATACATTTGTGAAATATATTTGTGTGATCACCAATAAAAACAAATGCCTGTATCTCCAAGAATGGAAATAGCAATGGTATCTATAACTACCAGACACTATGAGTAACAGATAACAGCTAGTGGAAAAATCATATACCTGGTTTCATTGAAATTTGATGTCTTTATTTTCCTATCTTAATGTCAAAGGTGAAAAGAAAGAAAAGTGAAGTAGCTAGGTCCTGTCCAACTCTTTGCAACCCCATGGACTTTAGCCTAGCAGGCTCATCCATCCGTAAGATTTTCCAGGCAAGAGTACTGGAGTGGCTTGCTATTTCCTTCTCCAGGGGATCTTGCCAACGCAGGGATCGAACCTGGGTCTCCTGCATTGCAGGTAGACGCTTTACCATCTGAGCCACCAACGAAGTCCCAACACCAAAGGTAATTATTGTTGATTTTTAAGTGAAAGTCCCTTAGTTGTTTCCAACCCTTTGTGACCCCATGGACTATGGTCCACCAGGCTCCTCTGTCCATGGAATTCCCCAGACAAGAATACTGGAGTGGGTGGCCATTCCCTTCTCCAGGGGATCTTCCCAATCCAGGGATTGAGGTCTCCTGCATTGTAGGCAGGTATATTATCATCTGAGCCACCTGGGAAGCCCATATTATAGTGCAAATGTTGAAATTTTCAACATACTATTAATAGAACCTTGATTATCCATCTATTTGTTGACATCATCTTAGCTTTTAATTGAGTTTGAAATGAAATATATGGTATGTACTATTGTTAGAATATTTTCGAATGGAAGTTAAAGAAATTAACACAGGACAGCTTAAGCAGAAATGGGAAATTTATTATAAGGACATTAGTGGTTTCTGAAACCGAAAGTGGGGGGGAACCTCAGTTCATATTTTTTTATTTCAAATTTCTGGGAGAGAGTATTTCATAGTTCAGAGTGACCAGGTGGCCTCTATCTAATCACGTGTAGCTAAGGGTGGTAATCACAGAGGAAAATGTTGCCATGAGAGGCCCATTGGTCTAGATGAGGTGAGGCAGATGAAGCAATTATTTTCTATTGAGCAGATAAGCTAAGAGTTTTCTATTATGGTATAATTGGTTAGGTTGTTACTGTAGGGACTCAAGTGTATTTCCGATGAATTATCATTTCTAATTATCCACTTAACAATTGATTTTAATCATTCATTCTTTTCAACAAAGCAAATAAGATTTTCTTTCCATTTTTTGAGTCTAGTCCATACCCATCTGAAAAATGTCTATTTCTTAATAACTAGAAGATCTCAGGTCAGTCTGAAAGGAGAGGTTTGGGTAATTGTGTCTTTGCACTGGCAAGGTATAAAGGTAATAATTATAGCTAAGATTCACTGAGCACTTAGTAAGTAGCAGGGACCACTCAAAGAACTTTACATTAATTATTTCATTTAACCCTATGCAGTGGGCTTCCCTGGTGGCTCAGAGGTTAAAGCCTCTGCCTCCAATGTGGGAGACCTGGGTTTGATCCCTGGGTCAGGAAGATCCCCTGGAGAAGGAAATGGTAACCCTCTTCAGTATTCTTGCCTGGAGAATCCCATGGACAGAGAAGCCTGATAGGCTACAGTCCACGGGGTCTCAAAGAGTCGTACAGAACTGAGTGATTTCACTATACTATCTTTGAGAAAAAGAAGTAGTGGCCCAGAGAGTCTAAGTAAATTACCCAAATTTGTATGGCTAGTAAGTGCCAAAGGAAAACTTTATTGTCAGTCAGTTCAGTTCAGTCGCTCAGTCGTGTCCGACTCTTTGCAACCCCATGAATGGCAGCACGCCAGGCCTCCCTGTCCATCACCAACTCCCGGAGTTCACTCAGACTCAGTCCATCGAGTCAGTGATGCCATCCAGCCATCTCATCCTCTGTCATCCCCTTCTCCTCCTGCCCCCAATCCCTCCCAGCATCAGAGTCTTTTCCAATGAGTCAACTTTTCGCATGAGGTGGCCAAAGTACAGGAGTTTCAGCTTTAGCATCATTCCTTCCAAAGAAATTCCAGGGCCGATCTCCTTCAGAATAGACTGGTTGGATCTCCTTTATCACTGTCATCTCTAAAACTTGATAACAAGTAGAAGCTAAGTGTTATTTCATGAGAGAAAACTATGTATTGATGTTAGAACAAAAATGAAGTTAGAAATGATGTTAGAGAAAAACGATCAGTAAAATTCTTTCTTTTGTTGTGATTCTGAAGGTAAAATTCCAATATTTTGGTGGTCGTAGTGTGGTTGTTTTGGAGAAGGAAATGGCAGCCCACTCCAGTGTTCTTGCCTGGAGAATCCCAGGGACGGTGGAGCCTGGTGGGCAGCTGTCTATGGGGTCACACAGAGTCGGACACGACTGAAGCAACTTAGCAGCAGCAGCCGCAGCAGCAGTGTGATTCTTTGCATTTACCTTATTTATTGCTATATTTTATTATTCTCAGAGTAAACTTTCTTGACTTAGCATTTCTCCTCTCTTACAAGCACAGGCACAGTACTCCTCCTTATTTCTCTTCTCAAGGCCCCTGTTGGTCAGGATGACAATGACTACATATGTCATGTTAAGAGAACCTGCCACCACCTGAGTCTGCATGGGTATTTAGGGAGTGTTTGTTGAGTGAATGTATGCATCAAAATTATTCTTTACTGCTTTAACAAAGTCAGTGGTCTTACATATTTTATAGAATAAATTTCAAGTTTGTTAATTGAAAGTTTTTTTCAAGTTTTTTGAAAAAAGCTTCTGTTTTTTTTTTCAACTGGCTGTGAAAATTATCTCATTACTCACTGTTCATTTTTTCTCCTATCTTGTTTACAGTGTACATCAGAGAATCTCAAAAGTTACCTTTCTTCAACAACACACATGACCTAGGCATGACATATTTCCATGAACACAACCACTGGCATAGATACAAAGATCATGATTTGTCAGATATCCTTCACAGCTCCACCTCTTTGCCTCTCACTTGGAAAATCTTTTTTGAATGCTAAGGAGTAGAACTGACATTCTTTTAGTGAACACGTCAATCCACTCTATGTACCAAAAAAAAAAAAAAAAAAAAAAACAGAAAAAGAAACTTCAGTGTACTTTAGTTACTTTTAAGAAATAGTTTGCAAAATATCATTTCACCATGATTCCTTGGTTGAACACCATTTTTAATAGTAAGAGTCAATATCAATTGCCTGCCTTTAAACTCCCCAACAACCTTGTGAAGTAAATATCATTAATCTTCTTATTTTATAGAGGAGAAATTGAAGTTCAGAGAGCCTAAGTAATCTACCCAAGGTCACATGACTGGTCAGTTTTATGTGTTTTTCAATTGAAAAAAAATTTAAGGTGTTGTCAATTGCTGTCAAGGTATTCCCTTTTCCTGTCTGCCACACCCGTGTCTTGCTTTGTGAGCTATCTTGTGACATACACACATACACTAAATTTTATGATTTTCATTACAAATTATGTGTTTTCAAGTACTGTAATATTGTTAAAAGAAAAAAAAATTAAGTACCTCTTTGGTAGAACAGATTACATAGGTAAGTGTATACTAGGCATATTTGACACCAGTATATCAAAGTTCCCTGGTGGCTCAGATGGTAAAGCGTCTGCCTACAATGCAGGAGACCCGGGTTCGATTCTGAGATCAGGAAGATCTCTTGGAGAAGGAAATGGCAACCCACTCCAGTACTCTTGCCTGGAAAATCCCATGGATGGAGGATCCTGGCAGGCTACAGTCCATGGGGTCACAAAGAGTCAGACATGACAGCGAATTCACTTTCACGTGAAAGTTCTGACCTGATGTTGTTTTTGGCACCGTTGCTTCACACATTGCCTTATGTTTCAAAGGTAATATCTCCTTTTTTCAATTAGCTCATATCAGGTTAAAATTTCATACTCCCCAAATTAATTAGACCAAAGTCTGTTGTGTTTTTTCACATGGGGATGTGTTTCCTTCAACATTTGCTCTGTGAGCAACCTTTGATCTAACTAAATACACATTATCTGGTTAATTACTTTTTGCATCAAAGATTGAATAAAAAATTTGGTGAGAAAATTCCCTGATAGTCCAGTGATTAGGACTCTGCTCTCTCACTGCCCAGGGCATGGGTTCAGTCCTTGGTTGGGAAACTAAGATCTTACAAGCTACACTGAATGGCCATAAGTAGGGAAAAAAAAAAAATTGGTGATACCTCCCTGAATTCACAGTTATAATTCCTCTATAATGTTTTCTTAATGATTCCACTTCTTAATCTTTCATATAATAGAAACCGGAGTTGCATGTATATGCATGTGATACACCTTATAGCACACATGCAAACTGTTTCTTTGTAAGTATAGCTCTGTGATCCTTTCCTTGGTGAGGCTATTTTGTGGAGCCTCCAACTTTTTCCCAAAATGCTATGGAAAGTAAACATTTTCTAGGGTAGCCCCTTGTTGAATGAGATGCTCTACTTCAAAAACTTAGTAGCTATCCTCTGCATCTCAGTGAAGTTAACTGAAGTACCATAGTGGGTAGCAATTACTTCTGTGGAAACATTTACTTCTTTATTTCTTTCTTATTACAACAGAACACAATATTTGTTACTTGGTACAAATGACCAGTATATTAAGGAGAGGCTAAAAACAAAATTTTCAGCTAAACTACTGAATTTAGAATGACTTTTCTTTTTAATCTGCTGGTAATGTTGAAAAACAAAAGAAATAAAATGGATTCTGAATGTTTTTAAGACTTTGCTAAAAAAAATTCAAAAGAAAAGTTAATGAGGGAGTATTATTTGATAGGATGGTGAAAGTGGGCAAACAAATAACTTTGGAGAGAAGACAGATGGCTTTAAAGTCAAGGTCACTCTGGTGTCTGGATGAACACAAGCAAACAACCTACTGAGACACCTTTGGCAATGCAGCCAGCGTTGGGAGGTAAATAAGAAACAGGGAGACAAGATAAAAGGGATTTTCCTCTAAAAGTCAGGCCAGATTCTTATTAGAATGCCATGATCATTTCTTGAGATATGGAGCTCTCAAAAAATGATTAAGAATAAGAGAATTAAACATCTAAATATTTGGAAAAGAAGACTGCTTGGGACAGGCATTCTTGAGTACTACTGACATTTGAGACCAGAGAGCTCTTTCTCATGGGAGCCACGAACTGAAGGATACTTTCCGGTATTCCTGGCTTCTACCCACTAGCATCCCCTATTATGACAATGAAAGATGTCTCAAGACATTGATGAACATATCTGAGGGAACAAAATTGCTCTCAATGGAGGACCACTGGCTTAAGAGAATGATAGTCATTAATTTAGGCTGAAGGTGAAAAAGAGACCATAGATTATACTGGATTCTTATATAGAAGATATTATTAACTAGTTTTCCATTCCACCAAACTGGAAAAGTAGATTTTTGGAAGATTGACAATGCATCTCAATTGTTAGATTTCTAATAGGTATCCATAGTAAGTATATTCTGAGGCTGAAGGATTGTCCAATAGAGAAGTAGAATTTTTTCGTGGCCTTATACCAACAATGTTTTAATAACTATTTTATTTAGCTTACTATTTCATGAATAATTAAATATTAAATTATTCAAACATGGACTTAAGAAGAAAACATATTATGTATACCACCCATTCAGATTTAACAATATTTGGTCATATTTGTTTGAAATATTTTTTCTTGAGATTTGTTTCTTTTGTCTACATTTTTGGTATTGTAATTACACCTACAGGGTCCTCTTACACCCTTCTCACATGGTCCCTTGTTGCCCAGAGGTAGGTAACCAATAATTCCGAAGATAATAGATATTCTTTCTGGATGTGTTTTACTTTTACACTTTGATTCTATGTGTAATTCACCCATGGCAACATATGGCATTGAGTTTTTGGTGTTTTGTATGCTTTTACATAAGCAGCATCTCTGTGTGAATCTTTATTTTTCACTCAGCTTTATATTTGCAAGATTTTTTTCATGTTGGCATATATAGTTGTATCCAGTGATACTGGCCACTACAGAAGGTACAAATAACAAAGAGGAAACAAATAAGTCCCATGATCATGATAGACTCCTACCAGTTCAGGCCAGAGGTCCAGGTTAACAGACAAGGACAACTGCGTCCCAGCCTCTTCCCTTTTTTTGACTGCCATGCAGGGCGTGTGGGATCTTAGTTCCCTCACCAGGTATGAAACCCACTCTTCCACAGTGGAAGCACAGAGTCTTAACCCCTGGACCACCAAGGAAGTCCAAGCCCAGCCTCTTCTTGAGCCACTTCAGGACCATGCCCAGAGTGAGTGACGCCTAGAGGAACCCAAGGGTCCAGTGTGTCCACTGACTGTGCTTGAGTTAGTGACTGTTGTTTCATTGCCATTACTTTGGCCCATGCTCCTGGATTTATAGTCTTCAGGTTGGAGGAGCCTTAGAAAACACCTCAAACTCACAAAAGCAAGGAGTTCTCCTCTAAGATTTGATGGGCATGTCTTTAAAATGAACTTTCTTGTCTCATGTTAAAGTTCCTTTAAAAGTGAAGCTTTCTTCTGGACTTCCCTTGTGGCTCAGCTGGTAAAGAATCCACCTGCAATGCAAGAGACCTGGGTTCAATCCCTGGGTTGGGAAGATCCCCTGTAGAAGGGAAAGGGTACCCACTTCAGTATTCTAGCCTGGAGAATTCCATGGACTATATAGTCCATGGGGTCACAAAGAATTGGACAGAACTGAGTGACTTTCACTTTCATTTTTCTGAAGCTCAGTATGACTCATAGGCCCAAGAAGATTTCCTTAGCAATTTCCCTTATGCTGAATAGATAACTCCTTGCTAATATTTTAGTAGCAATAAAGAGCATGATCCCATAATTTCCAATTTAAGACATATACTCTAACATGAAATGAGGGTACTCTGTTCTTTAGATTCCTTAAAAAAGCCGAATCTTGCTAGTGGTTTATTTAGGAGATGGAGGACTCCCAGGTGGCACTAGTGGTAAAGAACTCAACTACCAATGCAGGAGACCTAAGACACATGGGTTCAGTCCCTGGGTCAGGAAGATCCCCAGAGGAGGTCACAGCAACCCACTCCAGTATACTTGCCTGGAGAATCCCATGGACAGAGGAGCCTGGTGAGCTACACCCCATGGAGTTGCAAAGAGTCGAATACACCTGAAGTGACTTAGCATGTCCACACACACTAAGGAATAGGAAAGAAGGAATGGAGACAGTGGTAAAAAGAAGGAGGAAAGGCCAAAACAAATGTGTATTATCAAACTGGGCACCAGCTCAGTCCTGCCAAGATATCCCCAGGTCAATTACTGGATGATCCACAGAAAAGATCAATGGATGGGCTTGTTCTCCATGAGTGAAGGATTGTTAGCTCCATCTCACTCCAAGATGGTGCATGTATGAGGTCTGGGGAAGTTCCTACAAGGGTGTCATGTGCAAGAGAAGACAGGTGGAATGCCTGAGATTCCTGGTACCACTAAGATGGAGACTCCTCTAGTTACACCTACTTGAAGCAGCTTTGACACAGCAGTAACAGGAATGAGAGGTGGACTGAGGGACAATGTAGAATTTTAAAAATACAATGTAGAGGTCAATTGCAAGTTATAAAAACGTGATTACTGATTCTGGTTAAAGGCCAAGTATTTAAGTATCTTCAAGTTTTACAGTTGAAAAAGACCTTTACCTTCAGATGAAACTTTTTAAATCTTGTTTAGTCCAAAATAGTCTCTGCAGATCATATTTAGTTGGAGACACATTCTTAAATTGCAGTGATTTTTATTTTGGAGAGAGCGGAAAGCAGTGGTAGTATTGAGTTAATTCAAAAAATAGTACAGAAGATAACATTTACAGGAAATATCTCAATAGGTTTATCAGTAATAATTTCTTGCATAGTTGGCAGTCAGATTCCAGGATAGACCAGATCTAATCTTGAACCAAGAGCATTCAGAAGCTGAGTCTATCAAGTGATTATCAGCAGTGTTAGGAGTGAGAAGCAATTCACTAACTATGAAAATAGTATCTTACCATTTTATTTGCAAATTCAACTTCCAACAGGTATAGTGAGAGAATCACAGTTTCACTTCTTTTTCCATAAGTTGCCTGTGATTCAAGAGATATAGTTTAAAAATGCAGATGGATGTACCCCAAGGTCCTACCTACTATCCTGTCTAGTTTAAAAATGACCCAGTGCAATTCATCAGATGAGAAAAGAAAAAAAAGAAGAAGAAGAAAACAGAATAGGGGAAAAAAAGTAACTGTTTTGGATACATTTAAATAGTGCCGATCAATGATGCTGTTTTGTTGCTAACCTAGTAAATATGCTGATCAATATCATGCAGAACCAAATAGCAGACTCTAAGTCAAGTGTTATTTCAGAATACTTCATCATTTTGCTAGCCTCATGCAGTGCTCAAAGTGGGAATGCTTTAGATGATCTCAGATATAGCAAGGTTCTTTTGGGACTTTGTAAGTATAACTGAGAATTCTGGGAAAAGTGAAAAGTCTGGGGAATTAATTCCAAACTTGTGTTCATTAAAGGCAAAAGTAGTTATCTGCTTTCTCTTGTGTATCCATTCCCATTTTACTAGTAGAAATTAAACTAGTGTTTATATAATTTTATGCTTTTATTGGTTTTAAAGGAATGATTGTACACAGTGATGTGCTAAAAGAGCCCTGATTAAAATCTCGTTTTAGTAAACTTTGTAGTAAGTTAAGTTCAGTCGCTCAGTAGTATCCAACTCTTTGCGTCCTCATGAATCGCAGCATGCCATGCCTCCCTGTCCATCACCATCTCCCGGAGTTCACTCAGACTCACGTCCATCAAGTTGGTGATGCCATCCAGCCATCTCATCCTCTGTCGTCCCCTTTTCCTCCTGCCCTCAGTCCCTCCCAGCATCAGGGTCTTTTCCAATGAGTCAACTCTTTGCATGAGGTGGCCAAAGTACTGGAGTTTCAGCTTTAGCATCATTCCTTCCAAAGAACACCCAGAGATGATCTCCTTTAGAATGAACTGGTTGGATCTCCTTGCAGTGCAAGGGACTCTCAAGAATCTTCTCCAACACCACAGTCAATCACAGGCATTTCTAACATGGCACCTTAACTACACTTGTTAAGCCATCAGTAGTCAAGATGCATCATGCCTGTAACCAAATAAATCTTTTCTTAAGATTAAGAGCACAGGCCTTTTACACTTGATTTATTTTATCACAGAAATAAATGCCCTCGTGTAGAATACAACTCATCTTTTTTATGCCATAATTCTAACTATACTTTTCTCACCAATAACTTCTCTTTCTCTGTGATGACACTCCATTTGACTTTGGACAGAAATGTTTTTAAGCTGATATTTAGTTTAAAATAAAAAGAGTTTCAAAACACTGAGTCAGTTCAGTTCAGTCGCTCAGTCTTGTCCAACTCTTTGCCACCCCATGAATCGCAGCATGCCGGGCCTCCTTGTCCAACACCAACTCCCAGAGTTCACGCAAACTCATGTCCATCGAGTTGGTGATGCCATCCAGCCATCTCATCCTCTGTCGTCCCTTTCTCCTCCTGCCTCCAATCCCTCCCAGCATCAAAGTCTTTTCTGATGAGTCAACTCTTCGCATGAGGTGGCCAAAGTACTGGAGCTTCAGCTTTAGCATCATTCCTTCCAAAGAACACCCAGGACTATCTCCTTTAGAATGGAATGGTTGGATTTCCTAGCAGTCCAAGGGACTCTCAAGAGTCTTCTCCAAAACCACAGTTCAAAAGCATCGATTCTTCGGCACTCAGCTTTCTTCATAGCCCAACTCTCACATCCATACATGACCACTGGAAAAACCATAGCCTTGACTACACGGACCTTTGTTGGCAAAGTGTTGTCTCTGCTTTTGAATAAGCTGTCTAGGTTGATCATAACTTTCCTTCCAAGGAGTAAGCATCTTTTAATTTCAGGGCTGCAATAACCATCTGTAGTGATTTTGGAGCCCCCCAAAGTAAAGCCTGACACTGTTTCCACTGTTTCCCCATCTATTTCCCATGCAGTGATGGGACAAGATGCCATGATCTCAGTTTTCTGAATGTTGAGCTTTAAGCCAACTTTTTCACTCTTCTCTTTCACTTTCATCAAGAGGCTTTTTAGTTCCTCTTCACTTTCTACCATAGGATGGTGTTATCTGCATATCTGAGGTTATTGATATTTCTCCCGGCGTGTCAGTAATTTTGAGAGAATGAAAATCTATGGCAGAGATATTTTTCAGAGGAATGTTTAATGCCAGATAGAAATATATAGCCTGAGAATTTCTTATATCTTTCTTATATAGATCTTTTCTCCTTACATGTTCCTACATATTTAGTATCTTTATTAATTTGGGGGATTCAATATGTTTTCTACCTCAAGGAAAATAAGGCATGATTTAACTTTCAAAATACTAAAGTAATATTATTTCATTAAAATAGGCAGATTATTTATTTATTTTTTTTGCTTTAAGCTAATGCTTTATCCAAATGACTTCACCATTAACTTAATATCCTACCAGAAATTCTATGCTAATTTTCTAGATTGCTTAAAATACAAGAATGTTAGGATAGGATATTAAAGAAAACTGAAAATATTTAAAATACTATAAGAATAGAGAAAATGCCATTCAGAACAGGTACTATTTTCCATCCACCTTAGCATTCAGACTGAGGAAGGCATCATAGAACTTGGAGTTTGTTTTTCCAGATGTCAAAGTAGAAATTCACAGGGGTATTTTAAAATGCCCAAAGCATTCTAAGTGAATCATGACTGTTCTTCAGAAATATTTTCTAAAGTCATTTACATCCCAGGAGTTATTGGTATTATTATTCCTCCTATTCTGACTGGCAGAATTTTCCAGATATTTCCTTCCTTGCAGCTAAAATTCAAGTATCTTTGTTAACAAGTCTTCTGGTGTATTCCCCAGTGCCTAAAATAATGGAGCTTACATAAAGAACCACCTGAATAGGAGTTGGGTCCTATTGAACTAATATCTTGAAGGGCTGCTCCTAAAATTTAAACATAAGCCTTTTGCTAATCTCCTAGTCCTCTAGGTAAATTGTTGTTCTTCAGTTGCGAGGTTGTGTTCAACACTGAGACTCCATGGACATCAGCTTGCCAGGCTTCCCTGTCTTTCACTATCTCCCAGAGTTTGCTCAAACTCGTGTGCATCGAGTTGGTGATGCCATCCAACCATATCATCCTCTGTTACCCTCTTCTCCTCCTGCCTTCAATCTTTCCCTGTGTCAGAGTCTCTTCCAATAAGTCAGCTTTTCGCATCAAGTGGCCAAAGTATTGGAGCTTTAACCTCAGTATCATTTCTCCCAGTGAATATTCAGGGTTGATTTCCTTTAGAATTGACTGATTTGATCTCTTTGCTGTCCAAGGGACTCTCGAGAGTCTTCTCCAGCACCACAGTTTGAAAGCATCAATTCTTTAGTGCTTAGCCTTCTTTAGGGCTTCCCTGGTGGCTCAGAGAATAAAGCGTCTGCCTGCAATGCAGGAGACCCGGGTTCAATCTCTGGGTTGGGAAGATCCCCTGGAGAAGGAAATGACAACCCACTCCAGTATTCTTGCCTGGAGAATCCCATGGACAGAGGAGCCTGGTGGGCTACAGTCCACGGGGTCACAAAGAGTCGGACACGACTGAGTGACTTCAGCCTTCTTCATGGTCCCACTCTCACATCCGTACATGGTATATAAGGTACATAAGGCTCCAGGTCTAAAAGGCTCCATAGATCACTGAGTATTAACAAGCATAAGTATATTGGGAAAGTTTCCGAGAGGTAAATTTTGTCTTCCTTGGCAATTCCTTGACAGCTAGCATTTTTAACACAATTAATGGAAAGATGTGCTGTTTACAGAGAGAATATATCCAAAACCTTATGGAGAATTTTTAAAAAACATATGGAAACCTACTTGTTACTGATTTATTACTGGAAGGAACAAATAAATCTAAAATCTATTTCTGTTGTGATATGAAAGTTCTTTACTGAAATTTTAATAAATTGTAAGAATTAATGTCCAAAGTGTCTATTAAAGTGTCAGTTTTATCATCATCATCATATATAACATTTATTGAGAATTTGCTACATATTAAGCACAGTTCTAAGCATTCTATATTCATTACCTTTTTTAATACCTACAAAAACCTTATGTGGTTCTCAGCTTCATAAAGAGTGTGCCATTCTGGTAAGTGATATTAACCATCATGCATTTGTAGTTGCACTAGGTGTATGGAAAATCTGTGGACCTTCCTCTCAATTTTGTTGTGAACTGCTTTTTAAAAGATGAGGGGGAAAAAGTTTTTTAAAACACTATTTGAGTTCTTTTAACTCAAATTTCTAATAAATAGATAATACTCTTAAAAATATTTGTGATTCAAACATACATGGTAGAGCAATAGATCAATAAATAATTAGGTAGCAATTACATAGTTATATATTAGAGAATTATTGAAAGTAAACAACTTTGTAAGTTATATTAAGTGATAGATGTTTTTAGGCTACTAACCATGATAACAGAGACTCTGATTATAAATAAAACCTCTACAAAAAAGAGTATTTTCATGATATGTAGAGTGATACAGTGGACACAAAAGGGGGTTACAAAGCTAATGGCAGTGACTTTAATGGGAAATAATTTCTCCCTCTCCTTCCAATGCAACCTCTATCCACTAAACTCCTGTGGATTCTCAAGTCCCAAGATCAAGAGGTAAATACATTTATAAGGCTTTGAGGACATTTGTATTTCAAAATTAGCTCCTGAAATGAGTCTCAAAAAAGTTTACCACTAAGGCCCAGTAAAATAAGATACATATTTGGTGAGAATATGATAATATCTGAGTTTAATAGTACAAGATCATGTGATTCAAAAGTAGCACCCTGTGTCAAGAAGGCATCTGTCTCCATAAAATGTAAACAAATCTGAAGAAAATCTGAGTGAGAATAAATGGATTAAAAATATTGACACTTATTTTACAGACCACCCATTCAGGTTTGACTATGAAAATGTTTTCAAAATATATATAAAAATGTGTATGCAAAATGTAGTTGGGATAGCCAACTGGATATCCATGTCAAAACATCACTGGACAAATGGCCTATTACAAAAAGACTTGATTGCCTTTGCTAACAGTTTCATCTTCATAACATTAACAAAGTTAAGAATGAGTTTACTATTCAAAACTTAACTGTGAGCAGTAATGACATGATTGGTGATCTTAGGGAAAAGTGACTGTTATCATGGTGAGATTTTAGAGCTACAAAAGAGAATCTAGCAGCATTCTTTAGCATTCTTAAGAAGAGCTCATAAAACTCTTCCTAAGAATATGATTTAATAAGAGTTTCTGACCTGTGCTATAGCTATTCCAGCAAGTTGTAGTTCTTGTTTGTGTGGGTGATTCATTGCTTCGGTGGTGTCTGACTTTTTGTGACCCTATGGATTGTAGCCTGCCAGGTTCCTCTGTCCATGGGATTCTCCAGGCAAGAATACTGGAATGGGTTGCCATGCCCTCCTCCAGGGGATCTTCTCAAACCAGGGGTCAAATCTACCTCTCTGGTGTCTCTTGCATTGGTAGGCCAATTCTTTACCACCAGTGCCACCTGGGAAGCCCAGTTCTTGCTTATTGTTTAATGTCATTTTTATTATAGTTTGATTATTCAAACAAACAAGAAAAGAGAAGCATATTGAATATTTGCCTTCTCTTTAAACCCAAATTATGCTTACACTGTTTCAGATCATGTGATTAAACAATCAAATTTTCAAAACCTTCTCAGTTTCAAAATCCAGTAAAAATAAGAGGACAAGCTGGTACTTTCTTTCATATCAAGCAACTAACAAATTACCAAGCATCTCTTAAGTGCCTACTTTGTGCTAAGAAACTAATGTAGGCAAAATCATTTATTTTATTATTATCCATCTTTCTTTTTCCAACTGAATAATAGTTCTTTCACTTTTTTCATTTAAATAACTTAAACATATACAATGAAATATTGTACTCTAAATGTATATTTGCTTCCAGCCCAGAATTTTATATTTAACCATAGTTAATCATTTTGCCTTTAAATGCTTTTAGATGGTGCAATTTGTTCTTAATGCCTTAGCTTTCCTCTTCGGTCACACAGCTGGAGTGGAACGTGAAGGCTCTATGTAGCACGTCTCTCTGGGTGAACGTTTAAAAAAAATCACAACTAGTAGGCAAAAAGCCATTTCCTCTAGTCAGGCTGTGGTTATCTTGATCTAGCATGACAAATTGGTGTTCCCAGAGTGGCTGCAAAGTAATCAGACTGTGACAAATGGTTTACTTATAGCAATTTGTTTCCATTTTACTGAAAATTTCCACAGTCTTAAAAAAATAAAAAAAGATTTTTAATGGTATTTGAACATTGTTGAAAGTGAACTGCATGAAATGGCTGAAGCTGGGATCTAGAATCATTTTGATCTCCCAGGAGATATGACCACAAACAGGAATTTCTGGGTCATAGAATCTCTAAAGAAATAACACCTCTGTCCACTGATGATAGCACTGAGTGACTCTCTACCCCAGGTAGAGTCCCTTAAGATTCTGTACTCATCCTAGGCTAGAGGATTCACAGTATTGTGTTTGGCACAATTTGTATCCTTTACGGGTGTTCTTTAAGCCTGACAAGATCCCCACTCTGGTTGCAACAAAAGAATATCTGTTTGAGCTTGGATTCTCTAAAGACTGACCCCCACCTTCTGGACTGGTATTCCCATTCTCTGCCTACTTATGCTAGTCTTTCAGTAAATTCTACTTTTGTCCTTGGTTGGTGGCTCCAAGGTGACTCAAACTGATTTGTCCTACACCCTGACTGACCTGCTTCATGGCTAATGTTTTCTGTCTCTTTCTTACTTCAGTGAATTTTTGGATGTCCTTCAAGTGATGCTTGTACAGACAAAAGAACTTTCTCTTCTTCCCTAGTTTCTTAAAGGAAAGAAGAGATTAGAGAGGGCATGGAGAGGGCAAGGTTTTGTGTTAGGAGTTAACTCAAGTGGCACATGGAGGTCTTGAGTAAGGTCATTGGCCTGTTATCCCATTTAGCCTTATAAAGTCTGCACTATTCTTATTTCCTAAAGTACATGTTGTTCAGAAAGATGAAAAAAAAAATTGTTGGAGATTAAGTATCTCCGAAGTCTTCTTCCTGTCAACTTCCTCAACACCATGCCTTATTTTTATTTCTGTTTGTAGGCAGTATGAGGCATTCTTTGTTTTCCATTGGTCTGTGTTATGTGGTACTATAAAAAAAGTGAGAAAAACTATCTATGCATTAGCAGAGAAATAGTTTATAATCTAGAAATTCAATTAAACAGTTTATAATCTAGAAATTCAATTAAATAGAAAGGAAATGATTTCTTAAAATCTTTGCACTGTTAAGCTTCAATTTGTACATTTCCCATTTAAAGCCATTTGCTTTACTCTGTACTTACTTGCAATTTTTACATTATATTACTCCTTTAATTTTGTTGTTCTTACTCTTATCTAAATATATACTGAAAAAGAAAAATCTCTAAACAAGAAATCCTGCTTTATTTCTTTATGATATGTCTTCAATAGCTGTACTCATAATGCATCACTGGTAATTTCCATATCCTAAAAGAATTTCCTAATTGTTGTTGGATGTTCTGTGCACTACTATATGTTTTCACATAACTAAAAAATAAATTAGTCACAACTCAAAATCTTCTGATATTCTGTTTTATTTTGGAATCTCTTCTTTTTCTCAAACTGCTTCATTTACTCCATTAATGATTATTTCTTGGGCACAGTACGTGTGACACCCCTTGTGTTCTTTACCTTAAATTGTAAGAAATGATTTGAGATATATGCAATTCTTTGGTTTGTCAACAGAAGAAAAAAGCGAGGTTATTCAGCTTTATTTAAATAACAAATGTAGTTTTCATTCTTCTCCCTCTTAAATGAAGTAAAAATCAGTATAAGGGTTTCATACAAAATACAGTTTAAACAACTCATGGTCTATTTAGTAACAGTCCCTTTGCACCAATAGTATTACTAAACTGATGTGCTTGCCTTTTTCCTCATACTATTTAAAAATTTTTAAATAAAATTTTCAGTTTAAAATAATATAGTTTTAAGAAAGTAGGACAATACACTTTAAACATATAGAGCAATGTATGTCATTGTTTCTCAATAAAATAGGGGAAAAAGAAGAGCAAATAATTAAAGATGCAGATTGATGAAAATGTATAAGCAGTATGGAAAGAAAAATAATGACTTTCTTAATCTGTCAGGACTTACATAATAATCCAAAAATAGTCTTCAAGGATTTGTTCTTTTTAAAATTTTAACATAATATAAAATATGGGCTTTATCAGTAGAGTATAAATATGAAATCTTTTGTTTTCATTTATACCTAATAAAATGCCTTTGCATCATCAGTTCAGTTTAGTTCAGTTGCTCAGTTGTGTCCGACTCTTTGCGACCTCATGAATCACAGCACACCAGGCCTCCCTGTCCATCACCAACTCCCAGAGTTCACCCAAACTCATGTGCATTGAGTCAGTGATGCCATCCAGCCATCTCATCCTCTGTTGTCCCCTTCCCTTCCCGCCCCCAATCCCTCCCAACATTAGAGTCTTTTCCAATGAGTCAACTCTTCCCATGAGGTGGCCAAAGTATTGGAGTTTCAGCCTCAACATCAGTCCTTCCAATCAACACCCAGGACCGATATCCTTTAGGATGGACTGGTTGGATCTCCTTGCAGTCCAAGGGACTCTCAAGAGTCTTCTCCAACACCACAGTTCAAAAGCATCAGTTCTTTGGTGCTCAGCTTTCTTCACAGCCCAACTCTCACATCCATACATGACTACTGGAGAAACCATTACTCTGATGGCAAAGTAATGTCTTTGCTTTTTAATGTGCTATCTAAGTTGGTCATAACTTTCCTTCTAAGGAGTAAGAGTCTTTTAATTTCATGGCTGCAATCACCATCTGCAATGATTTTGGAGCCCAAAAAAGTAAAGTCCAACACTATTTCCACTGTTTCTCCATTTATTTCCCATGAAGTGATGGGACCAAATGCCATGATCTTCGTTTTCTGAATGTCAAGCTTTAAGCCAACTTTTTCACTCTCCTCTTTCACTTTCATCAAGAAGCTTTTTAGTTCCTCTTTACTTTCTGCCATAAGGGTGGTGTCATCTGCATATCTGAGGGTATTGATATTTCTCCCGACAATCTCGATTCCAGCTTGTGCTTCTTCCAGCCCAGCATTTCTCATGATGTACTCTGCATATAAGTTAAATAAGCAGGGTGACAATATACAGCCTTGATGTACTCCTTTTCCTATTTGGAACCAGTCTGTTGTTCCATGTCCAGTTCTAACTGTTGCCTCCAGACCTGCATATAGGTTTCTCAAGAGGCAAGTCAGGTGGTCTGGTCTTCCCATCTCTTTCAGAATTTTCCACAGTTTATTGTGATCCACACAGTCAAAGGCTTTGGCACAGTCAATAAAGCAGAAATAGATGTTTTTCTGGAACTCTCTNGTTGGATCTCCTTGCAGTCCAAGGGACTCTCAAGAGTCTTCTCCAACACCACAGTTCAAAAGCATCAGTTCTTTGGTGCTCAGCTTTCTTCACAGCCCAACTCTCACATCCATACATGACTACTGGAGAAACCATTACTCTGATGGCAAAGTAATGTCTTTGCTTTTTAATGTGCTATCTAAGTTGGTCATAACTTTCCTTCTAAGGAGTAAGAGTCTTTTAATTTCATGGCTGCAATCACCATCTGCAATGATTTTGGAGCCCAAAAAAGTAAAGTCCAACACTATTTCCACTGTTTCTCCATTTATTTCCCATGAAGTGATGGGACCAAATGCCATGATCTTCGTTTTCTGAATGTCAAGCTTTAAGCCAACTTTTTCACTCTCCTCTTTCACTTTCATCAAGAAGCTTTTTAGTTCCTCTTTACTTTCTGCCATAAGGGTGGTGTCATCTGCATATCTGAGGGTATTGATATTTCTCCCGACAATCTCGATTCCAGCTTGTGCTTCTTCCAGCCCAGCATTTCTCATGATGTACTCTGCATATAAGTTAAATAAGCAGGGTGACAATATACAGCCTTGATGTACTCCTTTTCCTATTTGGAACCAGTCTGTTGTTCCATGTCCAGTTCTAACTGTTGCCTCCAGACCTGCATATAGGTTTCTCAAGAGGCAAGTCAGGTGGTCTGGTCTTCCCATCTCTTTCAGAATTTTCCACAGTTTATTGTGATCCACACAGTCAAAGGCTTTGGCACAGTCAATAAAGCAGAAATAGATGTTTTTCTGGAACTCTCTAGCTTTTTCAATGATCAGAGAAAATCACTGAGTATTCAAAAATTAGATAAGATCCATATCTGTCTAAAAACCATTTTGTTCTTTATTGATTTAACTTGATTCTGGATTTGATGGCAAAGTCATAGTGGGAAAAATTCATTCTATGTTGTTGTTCAGTCTCTCAGCCTTGCCTGAATCTTTGTGATCCCATGGACATACCAGGCTTCCCTGTCCTCACCATCTCCCAGAGGTGCTGAAACTCACGTCCGTTGAGTCAGTGATGTCATTTAACCATCCTGTCCTCTGTCATCCCCTTCTCCTCCTGCCTTCAATCTTTCCCAGCATCAGGGTCATTTCTAAGGAGTCAGCTCTTTGCATCAGGTGGCCAAAGTATTGGAACTTCAACTTCAGCATCAGCCCTTCCAAAGAATATTCAGGGTTAATTTCCTTTAGGATTGACTGGTTTGATTTCCTTACAGTCCAAGGGACTCAAGAGTCTTCTCTAACACCACAGTTCAAAAGCTATGTGTTGCCACTTATTGCTTTTGAGAATTTGATTGGCCAGGCATAATAGAATGGGTTGGAAGGGGAAGAATGTTAACTTTGCTTTCAAATTTTAACACAATGTCAGTCCACATTATAAACATTAGTAAAATTATCATTTCCCCAAGCACAGACACACTGCAAAATGACATACTGGTTGTGACTAATGCAGGATGATGGACACTTTATCCAGAGTAAAGAGAATTTCCTAGGCTTTGCTCCTTCCAGTCAGATTTGGGTGGGTTTTTATAAGGTTCTAAGCCCTCTGCAATGACCCCATAGTCTTTCTAGTCACCTTGCACATTATGATTTCATTAAGAGAAGAGATTTCATTAAGAGATTCATTGAGATATTGATATGGAGATCTTATCACATAAGACCCTCCACATTGCTTATTTGCTACTAAACTCAAAGGATGTTGCCCATCCTCTGTCAACATGTTCCAAGTGAATCCAATAAAAGTAAACTAACCAGAAATCAAAAAGCCAACTCAATTTCTGTATGATTTTCTGAAGATCTAATCTATGGTCTTCCCAAAGATTTTAGTTTGTTAGAGAGTCATTCCATTAGTCTAATAATGGTTCTTAAGGAATATGTCTGCATTAAATTATTGCTATATTTCTTCCTTCCTGAAAGCCCAGAGAGACTTCTCTTGAAACACAAATACGCAGTGTCTATTCACTTGTATACTTACCAAAGAATGCTGCTTACTATTCTAATAAGAGCAAGAACCTGAGGATAATTACTTCAGTTATACTTCTCTTTTCTCTTATTGTTAGCCACCAACCCAAATTCAAGGCCCTCTTTTAGTGATCTTCTCACTTTCTCACTTCTCACATTGCATAATTATCTTCTCCAGTCCAGTTCCTCCTTTCACAGTTGGCGTCTCCTTTTCAACAGCAGCTGCTTGAACCCTCATGCTCTTACCATTATGCTCTGTATCCTTAATCTTTGCACAGAAAAATTCTGTTACCTGGTTAGATTTGAAACCTGGATCTCCCTTGAAAATGTCTCTTCCCTTGTTCCCAGTCAAGTGAAACATTTTTATACTTTCACACCCAAAGATCATGATAGCCTGGTGTCAATAATCTCCTAGCCCTCAAGTATTTTTGTAGCTCAGACGGTAAAGTGTCTGCCTACAATGCGGGAGACCTGAGTTCGATCCCTAGGTCTGGAAGATCCTCTGGAGAAGGAAGTGGCAACCCACTCTAGTACTCTTGCCTGGAAAAATCCCATGGACAGAGGAGCCCAGTAGGTTACAGTCCATGAGGTTGCAGAGTCGGACACAACTGAGCGACTTCACTTCACTTCATGCAAAAATCACTCTTTCCTTGAGGCTCATGATGACTGAGCTTGTTATCATTTATTCTTTTGATTGACATTTCCCTCTATGGTCTTGACCACTCCTATCATTCTCTTTGGACTTCGAAACCTAGCTTTCAGAGTTCTTTACTCCCAGTAAAATCAACCATCATCAACTGATTAATTTCTATATGTAGGTAATCTTTCTAACAAATAGCATGAAAGATGGTTGACTTCAGTATCAATATCATTACCACAATCCCACTCTCTCTAAATCACTTTCACTTCAATACTATAAACATGATCTCTCACACTCTTATATGAAATCATAAAATCCATAATCATCTTACCATATATCCTGCCCATTTTGGTCTCTCACTCCTGTTCTTTCATTCATGATATACAATGGATTATCTTTCCCTCCATTTATAGTCTGCTATACTTCTTCATAGATTTATGTCATTTTCTCTCTTTGTTTGAATCCTGGTAGTTTTTTTTTTTTTTTTTTTTTCAATAACGTTTTTTTTAGTATCCCAACATTCTCATTCCTTCACTTCAAAATCATTTTCAGATTTTCTATCTTTTGCTGTTCACAGATTTATGAAAAATTAAAGTAATCCAGTTGTGTGAATTTTTGCCAATTATTTGGTCTCCAGATGGGTTTTCAGCAGAGCTCAGCAACTCATTTTCTGGCTCCTGGTTCTGTTCTCTCCCCAGTTTCTCAGAAGTCATTTCCAACCAAAACTAATAACTTTATACTTCATATTCCACAATAATTTCCTTCAGTTTCAATCAGATATCTTGCCTCTTAATTCACAGAGAAACTTTCAGGCTATTTTGTATGATATTTCACTAATCCATATTCGCAAACATATAATATTTTGGCTTAAGGCTCAACATTAGGAAAACAAAGATCATGGCATCCGGTCCCATCACTCCATGGGAAATAGACAGGGAAACAGTGGAAACAGTGTCAGACTTTATTTTTCTGGGCTCCAAAATCACTGCAGATGGTGACTACAGCCATGAAATCAAAAGACGCCTACTCCTTGGAAGAAAAGTTATGAGCAACCTAGACAGCATATTCAAAAGCAGAGATATTACTTTGCCGACTAAGGTCCATCTAGTCAAGGCTATGGTTTTTCCAGTAGTCATCTATGGATGTGAGAGTTGGACTGTGAAGAAGGCTGAGTGCTGAAGAATTGATGCTTTTGAACTGTGGTGTTGGAGAAGACTCTTGAGACTCCCTTGGACTGCAAGGAGATCCAACCAGTCCATTCTGAAGGAGATCGGCCCTGGGATTTCTTTGGAAGGAATGATGCTGAAGCTGAAGCTCCAGTACTTTGGCCACCTCATGTGAAGAGCTGACTCATTGGAAAAGACTCTGATGCTGGGAGGGATTGGGGGCAGGAGGAGAAGGGGACGACAGAGGATGAGATGGCTGGATGGCATCACTGACTCGATGGACGTGAATCTGAGTGAACTCTGGCAGTTGGTGATGGACAGGGAGGCCTGGGGTGCTGTGATTCATGGGGTCGCAAACAGTCAGACACGACTGAGCAACTGAACTGAACTGAAAATAAGTTATTTGTTTTCTTTCCTTCTATTTCCTGATTCTGCTTCATCAAAAATAACCAGGCCTTTTCTATTGTTTTACTTCACAAATGATCTTTAGGTGGTTAAAGGCAGGAGATGTCTATATTTGTCCTTATCTAATTTTAAAGTTGAAATGAATAAATAGATTGTGATAAATGGAGTTAAAAGCTACAATGACACAATGAGTATCTTAGGGGAAGAGGAATAACACTATACCAAACTTCACAATAAGAGGAATACTATTGATCAAGTCAAAAGAAAGAAAAAAAGAATGAAGGATAAAATGAATATGGAGCAAATAGAAAATAATATACCAAGATTTTAAGATTTTATAGTTAGACTCAAATAAGTCAATAACTACACTCATGCATGTTGCTCAGTCGCAAAGTCATGTCTGACTCTTTGTGACCCCTTGGACTATAGCCCATCAGGCTCCTCTATCCATGAGATTTTCCAGGGAAGAATACTGGAGTAGGTTGACATTTCCTACTCCAGAAAATCTTCACGACCCAGGGATCGAACCTGAGTCTCCTGCATCTCCTGTATTGGCAGGTGGGATTCTTTACCACTGAGGAACCTGGGAGACCCCAATAATTACATTAAATGGATCCAAATTAAAAGATTAGATAGTAACACAATACCCAACTATAAGATCATCACGAAATAGAAGTTGAAAGAAATACACATAGTCTGAAAGTTAGAGAATAAAAAAAGATATACCAGAAAAAAACTATTCTACTTACAGAAAAATATCATTGACAACAAAAAGCATATTAAAGATACACGTGAAGTTTTCAAAATTTTAAAGGGAATTCAATAGTAGTATTTAGCAGTTCTAATTGTATACATTTAACGCAACATGGCTTAAAAATATATAAAGCAAGCGAGAACTAAGAGGTACAAGAGTTAAATCCACTAGTATTTTAAATTTTCAAATATATGAAAGAATGATTAGACAAAATTATTCTGTAAGTACATAAGATATCTGAAAAACATACTAATTAACTTTAAAAATGCTAATTAACCTAGTACATTACACTACAACAATGCAGAATATACAATATTTTTATGGGACATTTACCAAAATTTACCACATCCTGGGTCTTCCAGCAAGTCTTAACAAAGATAAAAGAATTAAAATGATAAAATCTTGTTTGTGACCACAGAAAAATTAAACTACAAGTGGAGAATAACAACAAAAAAAGAACTGGAAAACTTCCTAAAATTTGGAAATGTATTAGCATACCCCCAAATTAACCCATTAACCAAACAAGAATTCACCATGTGTAACAGAAAATATATTAAATTGTGGGATATAAATAAGGCCAACATTTAAAGAAATATATAGCCTTAAATGTGGGGCTTTCCAGGTGGATCAGTGGTAAAGAATCTGCCTGCCAATGTAGGAGACTCAGGAGACCTGGGTTTGAACCCTGGGTCAGAAAGATCACCCAGAGAATGTAATTGCAACCCACTCCAGTATTCTTTCCAGGATAACCCTATGGACGGAAGAGTCCACAGGGTAGCAAAGAGTCACACACAACCGAGTGACTGACTTAAACTGCATAATGCCTTAAATGCATATGTTAATATGTGGAAAAAAGCTAAAAATTATGATTAAAAATCTATCTTTAAAAATTAGAGAAATAGCAAGTTAAATCCTCCCCAGAAGAGGGTGGAGAAAATAAACTTTTAAATAATAGAAATTAATGAGGTAGGAATAAAACTGGAATTCTAATAGATTTCTTAAAAGATCCTAAATTGGTGGAAACTAGGGCCAGGACTAGGGTGAGGTAAATGCAACTAGGGCACAAAATGCAAGCACACACTCACTGTCAGAGCTCATTCTCACCTGCATGATCCAGAGAGTGAGTGTCTCCTCAGGTCATGCAAGTAGAAGATCAACCCTGAGTATGAGAACCTTCTTAGACCCTGTGCCCTAAGTGTTTATCTAGCTCACTGATTTTAGTTCTGGCACTCATGGAAATGGTAACCCACCAGTATTCTTGCCTGGAGAATCCCATGGAAAGAGGACCCAGGAAGGCGACAGTCTTTGGGGTCTCAAGAGTTGGACAAGACTTAGTGACTAAACCACCACCACCACTCATGAAACCAATTTGGAAAATGGTTTGGCTGTATCTGGGTATATCTGAGCCTATACATATCCTGTGAACTATCAATTCTACTCCTGGCTATATACTCAATAGCAAATGCATACATATGTTCACCAAACAACAAAAGAATATTCATAGCACCATTATTTGAAATATGCTAAAATTATAAACAACCCGAATTTCCATTCATAGTAGAATTAATACATAAATTGTGGTAGTTTTATATAACAGATGACACAAAAACAATGAATGACTTCCCGTTACATGCAAACATGGATAGGATTCCCTGACATAATATGCAAACTCCAGCACTCATAGGCATAAGTTCTTTCATACGAAGCTCAAAAACAAGCAAAATTAATCTGTGGCGATAAATGTCTGACTAATGGTTACCTCTGAGAAAGGGGAGTGATTTTTTGAAGTGCTGTTAGTGTCTTCACTTGATCTCCATTGTTGTGACATGTGAATATTCACGTTATTAAAAAATGGCCAGTTTTCTTCAATGTCAAGTAGGGATCAGGTTTAACAAGAAGATATTTGGTGTCCACAATAAATATCAATACAGAGTAGTTTTTTAAATGGCATTCAGATCATGATATCTGTGTGTCAATGTTTCTTTTCACTGTTATTGCTTTAGGACAAATCTCTATGGCTTTCTACTATAGGAAACTCTAGCAACACCAGCAACTTGAAAACAAAAACCTAAAGAACTTTACAGTAGCATATTCTGGTCTCTAATGAAATCTTAGAAGAGGGTAGAGATGTAAAAAATTTTATGGGACTGGCCTAGGAAGAGAAAAATCTCTGTTTTATTTCCTCAGCATAGCAACTTTCATTTTTCTTTCACTGAACATAATACCTTAGTTTTCAGTTTCAATCTCAATCATATATAGGCCAAAAGTGGTAGCAGAATCCCCCTTAGCCTCACTACCAACACAAAATACAAAAATTCATGGAACAAAATACCATAAGAACTGGCTGGCAGTAAAACTGACCCTGATATTTCCAGTTAACCTGAAATAATGCTCAGAAGTCTTCTGTCTTGACTAGCACCCAAATAAAAATGAAATGTTGTGTAAATTTTTTTCTTAAAAAATATAAAATATAAGAGTAATAAATTTCCTCAAACATTTATTACTTCTTTAAACTGTATACATTGATATTCCATCCTGATTTTACACTTGCCCAGCACCCCCTGATTTTACACTGGGCCAGACTCAGAGCTTTGAGGTATCCTAGAAGTAGATCTAACTCCATGAAACATTAAGATAAAAATAATATTTAACTGGAAACTGCAAGGGGAGACAGGGAAGAAACTGACATTTAATCGAATTTCTATTAGACATCTCAATTTTCACCCAAATGCTTCCTTCCCTCTGGTGTCTCATCACCATCCCTCATTAACTGAATGGTGACTCCTGTGGTAAGTTTTGGTGTTGCTGGTCAGTCACTAAGTCCTGTCTGACTCTGCAGCCCCTTGGAGTGCAGCACAGCAGGGTCCCCTGTCCTTCACTATCTCCTGGAGTTTGCTCAAGTTCATGCCCATTGAGTTGGTGATGCTATCTAATCATTTCCTCCTCTGCTGCCCCCTTCTCCTGTGGAATAAGTTAAGCAGACTTATGACAGATCTCTCTCCATCCAAATATACTTGCTTCTTTTAAGTGTAATAGCTTTTCTTGTATCATGAGGCTGAAGTCATGAGTCAAATAGAAAACTAGACTCAAAGATGTGAAATGACTTTCCTCAAGTTTATAACAAATAATTATGAACTTGGAATCAAGCCCTTGACACACATCTTCCGTGGCTTTTCCATCACTCACTAGATTTTTATATAAGGCATTGTGCTGGATTCTGTGACAAACACAAAATATAAACTGGCCACAGTTCTTGCCTTCAAGTGGTTAAAAATATAATAAAAGGAAAAATAGATGTATAAATAGTTGTAATTTAGTGAAAGATATGAAACATAATACAAGAGAATTGACACATTATTGAACCATAGAGAAGAAAAAGAGTAGTTCTGGAAAAGGAGTGAGAAAAGATGAGTATGAAATAGTTTTTAAAAAAGAGGTGACCTTTCATCTGGTGAGTAGCCTGGTTTTGAATAGTTGCCAGATATGCTTATTGAATTCTAAAGTAATATTATTTTCTGAACTACATGTCTGTTATTTATTTTCTTTCCAGCTAAATTAAATCTCACCAAGTTTCCCAAATAGTCTTATTTTCTTTTCTTATCTAAGTAATGTCTGTCAATTCTTAGAGCCAGAGGGCTTTTTAGAACATGTAACATTTTAGAACTTTATGGAAGCTGTTACTTATATGCCTTAAAATCTAATGTTTAATTTAATTTATTTATTTATATGTGACATTTGGCAGAATATCAATATCTGAACTATGTGGATCTGTCATCAATCTAATGAAGTATTGATGCTAAAAGACCCAGAGAAATAAATAATTAATCATTTGTACCAAATGTATTCATCTTTGTCTTTAATATCTTAATAGCATTCACTATTACTTTGAGTCAAATACATTGGTCAAATTTATTGTTATAGGTCATATTAGTATGAGGATTTCTCCAACTGTAATTGATAAAACACTAGAAAACCTTTTTTTTTTTTGGATGGGGAAAGAACTAACTCTTGTTAACTCACTTTCCTCTTGCTTATAAAACTGAACCCTATATTTCACTCCTGCCACTGAAATATCTTTCAGATATCTCTACTTTTTCCATCTTTATTATGACCAACCTAGACAGCATATTAAAAAGCAGAGACATTACTTTGCCAACAAAGGTTCATCTAGTCAAGGCTATGGTTTATCCAGTAGTCATGTATGGATATGAGAGTTGGACTATAAAGAAAGCTGAGCACCAAAGAATTGATGCTTTTAAACTGTGGTATTGGAGAAGACTCTTGAAAGTCCCCTGGACTGCAAGGAGATCCAACCAGTCTATCCTAAAGGAGATCAGTCCTGGGTGTGTTCACTGGAAGGACTGATGTTGAAGCTGAGACTCCAATACTTTGGCCACCTGATGCGAAGAGCTGACTCATTTGAAAAGACCCTGATGCTGGGAAAGATTAAGGGCAGGAGGAGAAGGGGACAACAGAGGATGAGATGGTTGGATGGTATCACCGACTCAATGGTCATGAGTTTGGGTGATCTCCGGGAGTTGGTGATAGACAGGGAGGCCTGGCGTGCTGCGGTTCATGGGGTTGCAAAGAGTCAGACACGACAGAGAGACTGAACTGAACTGAACTGATACCTAGATATTTCTTATGGCTGCTGTAACAAATTACCACATCCCTAGTGCCTAAGAACAACATATCAGTGTTGGTTTATATTTCTGGAGCTCCAATATCCAAAATAGGTTTCTCTGAATCAAAGTTAAGGTGTCAATGTGCCTGCATTCCTTCTAGGCTCTTAGGGTAGAGTTTAATTGCTTGCTTTACTCGGCTTCTTAAGGCTTCTTGTATCTCTCAGTTCATGGCTGCTTTCCTCCATCTTCAAAATCAGCAATGTAGCGTTTTCAAATCTCTGACTCCAACTTCCTGTTTTGCCTCCCTTCCTCTTTAAAAGGCTGTTGCAATCACATTGAGTTCATCCACATAGTCCTGGATAATCTCCTTAAATTCAGCTGATTAGCAACTTCAATTCCATTTGAAACTATAATTCCCTTTACATAACATAATCTATCTCAGATTCCAGAGACTGGGATGTGGAAATTTATGACTTTGTTGTTTAGTCACTAAGTCCTGTCTGACTATTTTGTGACTTAATGGACTGTAGCCTACCAAGCCACTCGTTCCTGTCTTCACATATTATTTCTGTTGCCTGAAACATGCTCCCCTTTTTATCCCTTATATTAGCTAATTCTGCCTCATGTTTCAAATCTCACCTTAGATTGTATTTCCTCTAAATATTTTTCCTTGACAACTTTCCAAACACACAAATACCCATGGATGTTTAAGCAATTCTCATACATGATCTTTTAGAACCTTTCACTTTTCACATCAGAACACTGAACACACTCTAGTATATTATAAAAGTAATAATTTTTTATATGCTTGCATTCCTTACTTTATGATTTATGACAAACTCTACCAAGACAGGGACTTTGTCTTATTCAAGGTTGCTTGTGTCTCTACTACCTGGACCACTTTCTGGCATGTGATAAGTAGTACTCAGTAGTCATTTTTAACTGATGATAATCCAGAAGAAATAGAGTCATTCCTCCCCCCTTCACCACCATCATGTTTCAATCTCTCGAAATGCAGCCCTCTATATTTTCTCCAACTATAAAATATGTATGTTAACTGTTTGTAGATGTTAACATTTTATTCAGTTGTTGAGTGGTGTNACCTGATGCGAAGAGCTGACTCATTTGAAAAGACCCTGATGCTGGGAAAGATTAAGGGCAGGAGGAGAAGGGGACAACAGAGGATGAGATGGTTGGATGGTATCACCGACTCAATGGTCATGAGTTTGGGTGATCTCCGGGAGTTGGTGATAGACAGGGAGGCCTGGCGTGCTGCGGTTCATGGGGTTGCAAAGAGTCAGACACGACAGAGAGACTGAACTGAACTGAACTGATACCTAGATATTTCTTATGGCTGCTGTAACAAATTACCACATCCCTAGTGCCTAAGAACAACATATCAGTGTTGGTTTATATTTCTGGAGCTCCAATATCCAAAATAGGTTTCTCTGAATCAAAGTTAAGGTGTCAATGTGCCTGCATTCCTTCTAGGCTCTTAGGGTAGAGTTTAATTGCTTGCTTTACTCGGCTTCTTAAGGCTTCTTGTATCTCTCAGTTCATGGCTGCTTTCCTCCATCTTCAAAATCAGCAATGTAGCGTTTTCAAATCTCTGACTCCAACTTCCTGTTTTGCCTCCCTTCCTCTTTAAAAGGCTGTTGCAATCACATTGAGTTCATCCACATAGTCCTGGATAATCTCCTTAAATTCAGCTGATTAGCAACTTCAATTCCATTTGAAACTATAATTCCCTTTACATAACATAATCTATCTCAGATTCCAGAGACTGGGATGTGGAAATTTATGACTTTGTTGTTTAGTCACTAAGTCCTGTCTGACTATTTTGTGACTTAATGGACTGTAGCCTACCAAGCCACTCGTTCCTGTCTTCACATATTATTTCTGTTGCCTGAAACATGCTCCCCTTTTTATCCCTTATATTAGCTAATTCTGCCTCATGTTTCAAATCTCACCTTAGATTGTATTTCCTCTAAATATTTTTCCTTGACAACTTTCCAAACACACAAATACCCATGGATGTTTAAGCAATTCTCATACATGATCTTTTAGAACCTTTCACTTTTCACATCAGAACACTGAACACACTCTAGTATATTATAAAAGTAATAATTTTTTATATGCTTGCATTCCTTACTTTATGATTTATGACAAACTCTACCAAGACAGGGACTTTGTCTTATTCAAGGTTGCTTGTGTCTCTACTACCTGGACCACTTTCTGGCATGTGATAAGTAGTACTCAGTAGTCATTTTTAACTGATGATAATCCAGAAGAAATAGAGTCATTCCTCCCCCCTTCACCACCATCATGTTTCAATCTCTCGAAATGCAGCCCTCTATATTTTCTCCAACTATAAAATATGTATGTTAACTGTTTGTAGATGTTAACATTTTATTCAGTTGTTGAGTGGTGTCCAGTATTTTTCTTTGTGATCCATGTGATTATTCTATAATGGAAGGAGTAAGAATGCAGATAGAGTATAGCCAATTGATGTCCCTCAGTAGCCTTTGCTCAAAAAGGTGAAGTCACTGCTAAGCGAGATACCATAGTTGGGTAACAGTTCAACCCACTTATTTGCAAATATGGACCCAGTTGTTGGCCTGAAGGTAACTCAGTCTGGTAACTAAGCTCCAAACTTGTGAACATGTGTGTGGGGAGGGGACAGGGAAATCGAAGAAGTGATTGAATAGGGTAGAGAGGAAGAAGAGAGAATTCTAGGAGAGAACTGAATGAACTCACACATAAGTAAAATCTGTGGATAAGCTTCATGTGTCATCAGTGGCCACCATGTCATAGAGGAATAACAGACTCCTCTTTTCTAATATTTTATTTAACCATATTTTCTTTGACCGCAAATACACATAATTAAGATATTAGAAGTCTTTGTTCATCACATATCATTTCTAAACAGCTATCGTCATTTCTCAAATAGGGATGATAAGCCATATTGTGGAGCATTTTGCTCATAATAAGCAAATCACTGAGTGCCTCCTGTGTACCAGACAGTGCATTAGGACCTTGACCTTATGCAAGTATTAGCACCTTTTTGGGTAAATCATCAGAAATGGTTGTTCAGTGTGGTCCAATATTACCCCTGAAGATATTTTGATAATAATGCAAATGTTAGTGTCAGGAGCCCTGGGGGAAAGTGGGAACATTTACAATTGAAATTCAGATGTATAATGACTTTTCCCATGAAATGCAGGACTAGTAGGATGTAAAACAGGGCCTCTAGAGACACCCATTATACAGTTAGAAGACTAGTAGAGTGGGCAGCCTGTTAATAGCAGCCCACATATTGAAGAGTATGATGATTCCAGGTATCATGTGATACCATTACTTCACCATCCACCAACCTGGTTCTCTGTTCTACTTTCAGGTGAAGAGAACATTTACTGGGGCTTGAAGTTTCTTTTAGTGGAACCCTGTAGGAAAGAACTAGTGACAAAAGACATTTCGCTGCTGGTCAAGCAAGAAAAGCCCAAGAGACTGGAGTCAGGCAAGGTCAGGACCAGTACTGAGAGACACCTCCAGGTTCCCAGGAGATCCAGGGTGTGAAGGTTAAAAATGGAGTGTAAAGCAACCAAGTAGGAGGCCAAAGTTCAAAGAATCTAAAAGAAAAGGACAGGGAAGGACAATATGGGCATCAATTGTTAGGATGAGAGCCAGATTAACCTCCTTCCTTTTCTCTTCCAGATTTGACTCCTACACAAACAAGTTCATACTGTACCAGAGACTTCTAAAGGGAATAATTAGGAACAGAACAATAACAATTCCAATTACATCTATTGAATACTTAATATTATCTCATTAACTCCTTACAACTGACTTTATTTTTCTGGGCTCCAAAATGACTGCAGTTGGTAATTGCAGCAATGAAATTAAAAGACACTTAATCCTTGGAAGGAAAGTTATGACCAACCGAGACAGCATATTAAAAAGCAGAGACATTACTTTGTTAACAAAGGTCCATCTAGTCAAGGCTATGGTTTTTCCAGTAGTCATGTATGGATGTGAGAGTTGGACTATAAAGAAAGCTGAGCATCAAAGAATTGATGCTTTTGAACTGAAGTGTTGGAGAAGACTCTTGAGAGTCCCTTGGACTGCAAGAAGATCCAANCTTGGGGTATATAAGCTGATTTTGAAAAATAGTTTCTGGAGTCCTGCATCGGGAGTCTTGCATCGGGAGTCTCGCATCTGGAGTCCTGCACCGATGCTGGGCTTCCCCCGTGTCTCTTCTTTACTCTAATTTCTGGCTGAATTCCCATCTGGGGCGTGGAGGCTCGCCATGTCTACTTACTTGTCCTGGCTGCTAAGATCCGTAAGAGAGAGAGCCCAAGGTGGGGCATTCTCTGATATTCAAACGAACGCCAGTGGCCCAACGTAGATGGTGCAAGCTCCTTGTCTGGAACTTTATTGGCTTTCCACGTATACCAAGTTATTCAGCCTCTTTTCTCCACTTAATTTTCCTACTATACTATTATTTCCTAATCTAATCTTATATTTCTAAATAAATAAGTTTTTTCCTCGCCGACGCCGTCCCCGCTTCGAATTCCCTGGACCCGCCGGGGCTGGACCCCGGCAGTCATGAGTTTGGATGGACTCCAGGAGTTGGTGATAGACAGGGAGGCCTGGCGTGCTGCGGTTCATGGGGTTGCAAAGAGTCGGACACGACTAAACGACTAAACTTAACTGAACTCCTTACAACCACCATATAAGGTTGATAACTACAACGAGGCTCATTTTTTTTAAAACAAATAATGCTTAGAGAGGTAAAAAGCAGACTAAAGATAAAGCCTACCACAGAATAAGCAGAGGCTCAGAGCACTAAGAAACAGGGGGTTACTCTAAATATCTTTCTTGCTTTCTTTCATAAATAGACAGTAGCAATGAAAAAGGAAATAATCAGGGCTTTTCCACCGTGTGCTCCAATAGTGAGTCCACTTAAAATTGTGTGTGTTTGTGTGCGTATATATGAAAAAATAAAGGAAGAGGTAATCAAGAATGGGCTGTCATTATGTCATCATCATTAGGGGGAAAAATGTGAATATTATTTTTCTTTGATATTCTAGCCATCCTAACTTCAGGAATACAAAAATATACTATAGGCATTAATAGATTACTGGGTTTAAGGAAACACACCCACAGTCGTGAGGGTTCCTTGTGGAACCTTGATCTATAGTTACTGAATACATGTGATTTGTCAGTTTCGGACATGAATCTCCCCAGTCATGGCACCAAACCCCAGGCTGGGCTGCAACAGCTAATGAGAACTGCTGTGGGGAGCCACCTTCTTACTGCAGCTGGAGACTCTCTGGGGAGTCCTTGGTTCTGATGTCAGTACTTGCTCTCAATGACAGCCCTCCCACTGAGAGTCTCACTCTCCTTGCCGAGATAACTAAGGAGTCTGTGCTTTCCCAGGACCTTGCAATTACTACCCAAATGTGAGAAAGTGACCTGGAGATCTTGAGGCTAGCATGAATTCTGTGAGTCTTTCATATTTCCAAAAGTCGCCACACGACCAGTGCACTCACCCCTTGAAGCTGACTGAAATTTCCTTCTTTGAGGCTGCCTGGGTTTTGCCTTTGAAGTTTAAACCTGGGAGCAGTTATCTGTCAACCAAGATAAGCACTCCCAGGGCTTCTACGGGCAGCCAGTCTTAACAAAGAAGGAATAAGACCTCTGAGTGCGCTTTGCCATCTACCAAGTCACAGTGGAAAAGAGAGTAATCAGGGTTCTTTCTACAGGGTGCTCCAAAAGTGAATCCAATCAAATTAAAAGAGAGTCAAAGAGACAAGATAAAATAGCTTCAAAAGAGAACCCACAGCTGTAGACTTGCCTGTCAATCAGCAGGAGTCACAAGCCAATCAAAGGTGAAATAAAAAATTTTGTTTGAAAGAAAATGAATTAGAATCAGTTGCATTCCATCAGAGTAGGGGAAAGAGAAAAAGTCAACCCATACTGGGGGCAGTAAAGCTGATAATCAATCTATACATTTAAGCATATCAGTAAAGATTATATACACCCATCTAAATGCAGGATTTTTATGTGTCCAGTCATGATTTTGGCATCCTCAAAGGCTGCTGTCCCTGATCTCAAAAAGGTGGCACAACCAAGAGAATGAACAAAACTCTTAAGCAGTAAGGACATGAGCTATTTCAGTAGACAAATTTCATTTAGCAATTTGTGTGATTATTTTTTCCTCACTGATATAGGAGTATGCTTGTCCATCTTAAAAAGGTAACTAAAGTCTTATGTACCTCAGTATAAGAAATTTTTATGCTTGTTAAAAAAAAATAAAAAATAGTTCCCAGGGTAGAATTTTCCAGGCAATACCAGCCAGTCTTTGCTTCAGGAAAGATCAGACTCACTTAAGCAATGGAGGTACATAAACCTGTGAGCAAGAAGGAAATGAAGGCATGGGAAATCGAATATTGCCTAGATAGGACTAAATTGGTTAGCTTGCTGAAATGGAGAGAGGATAACATCTGAGGAATTTAAGTGTCAGGAACTTATGACTAACTTGCATGCAACACCATTAGTTCAGGAATGATAGCAGTGAAGGATGCTTACTGAACACAAGTTGAGTCCTTGACAATCCTGCGTCTGAGTAGTTTGCAGTTGGTGGGATGGACAGCCTTGTGAGGAATCTGTATCACCTTGGAGTATCAAGTTAAGGGCTTTGAGATAGCGAGATTTTATTTAGGTGGGCCCAATGTAATCACAAGGATCGTTCAAAGAGAGACAGGAGGGTCACAGTTAGCGAAGGTGACATGAGGACAGAAGCAGAGAGAGAGTGGCAAATGAAACACTGCTGAATTTGAAGATAAAAAAGAAACCACAATCCAAGGAAAGCTGTGGACCTCCAAACTCGAGCAAAACAGATCAACAGATTTTCTTAGAAACTCTGAAAGAAACCAATCCTGGGCAAATCATTTTGAACTTCTAAACTCCAGAGTAGTAAAAATGATCTGTTGATAATTCTGCTCTTTTACACCACTAAGTTTATAGCCATATCTTATAGGAGAAATAGGTGACTCACTGTCATCTTCTAAAATCAGTATTTTTTTTTTTTAATAATCTACATTACAGAATACTCTGCAGCTTTTATAAGCAACAGACTACACATAAGCAGAGAGCCATGGGTATATCTTACAAGGTCCATCTAGTCAAGGCCTTGGTTTTTCCAGTAGTCATGTATGGATGCGAGAGTTGGACTGTGAAGAAGGCTGAGCGCAAAAGAATCGATGTTTTTGAACTGTGGTGTTGGAGAATCCCTTGGACTGCGAGGAGATCCAACCGGTCCATTCTGAAGGAGATCTGCCCTGGATTTCTTTGGAAGGAATGATGCTAAAGCTGAAGCTCCAGTACTTTGGCCACCTCATGCGAAGAGTTGACTCATTGGAAAAGACTCTGATGCTGGGAGGGATTGGGGGAAAGAGCAGAAGGGGACGACCAAGGATGAGATGGCTGGATGGCATCACTGACTCAATGGGCGTGAGTCTGAGTGACCTCTGGGAGCTGGTGATGGACAGGGAGGCCTGGTGTGCTGCGATTCATGGGGTCGCAAAGAGTCGGACACGACTGAGCGACTGAACTGAACTGAAATGAAATGAAACACAGTGCTGAATGAACATTAAAATAAGAAAGGAACAAGCCTGTAGCTTAATACATATTACAAAATAGTACTACATATTTTGCAATTTTGCATAATTAAAACTTCAACCAAATTGCTTTTGTGGAGAGGACAGAAATGGGAGTAAGGAGAGAATGGGAGTAAAAGCAAAACAAAAACAGCTAATCAAGAGGATATGACTACTTTCTATACTTCAGTTTCAAATATTAAAAAAAATATATATATACATTAGTCCACTATATTTTAAAATAGGAATTTAAATTCTATCTTTCAAACAATAGATATATGAAGGGACCTGACATTAAATTCAAAACCTAGAAGAAATTATGATTTATCTCAGCAAGCAGAAGCTCATGGAAATTTACCATATTTTATGGATAAGCAGAGTCAATGCACATTTAGTCTGTATGAAGAAAAAAGTCAATTATCCTTCACTAGGCAGTTTTTTGATCCTCATGTTTGTAATGAACACTTTATCCTCTACTCTCTTACATCGTCTGTTTTTCCTTCTAGAAGTGAAATACATCACTGACCATTTTGTAAAAGTGAGAGTGACTCAGTAAGAAAAATTGCTCTTTCATCTCAGTGGAATTTATCCTTTTAAAAAGCAGATCAAGTTGATATCTTGGGTCTAAGAGTTATTGACTAATGAATTAACCTGATGACAATTATATGAGAATCCTCTGAATCCACTTGCAGGTAAGACCCATAAAAAGAAAATATGAAAAGAGAAAGGGAAGGAGGGAGCAAGGGAAAAGAAAACATAGACCTTGTAGCCACCGCCATTTTGGACTCCTTTTTCCTATTTTAACTACCTAATAATCTCAAGTCAAAAATATTTTTTAAAAACACAACAGTAATCAGATGACTAAAGTAATTTACAGAGCATATCTCGGTTGTAATTTTTAACTATATACCTAAGGAAAATTTTGACCTGAAACAACAAAAATCCATCTTCTAGATTTTGAAAACCTTTTTTGGAGTTTTTTCTTTTTTTAATTAATTTATTTTTTAATTGGAGGATAATTGCTTTACAGAATTTTGTTTTCTGTCAAACCTCAACATGAATCAGCCATAGGTATACATACATCCCCTCCCTTTTGAATCTCCCTCCTATCTCCCATCCCATCCCACCCCTCTAGGTTGACACAGAGCCCCTGTTTGAGTTTCCTGAGACATACAGCAAATTCCTGTTGACAATCTATTTTACATATTGTAATGTAAGTTTCCATGTTACTTTCTCCATACATCTCACACTCTTTTTAATGTAACAATTCTATTTTGTAGGGAAAGGTGAGCCTGGTGAGACTCTGGACAACTGATTTTGAGAAGAATTAGTTGCTGTTTATCTTTGTATAATTCAAATGAAAGCAATTTCCACGTTTTTATGTATGTGTGATGTGTTCTCTAGTGTTTGTTTTAATACTAACTACAAAAGGGACTCTGTAAAAGGAACTACCATTAGACTTGCTAAAGAAANCCTGGTGAGACTCTGGACAACTGATTTTGAGAAGAATTAGTTGCTGTTTATCTTTGTATAATTCAAATGAAAGCAATTTCCACGTTTTTATGTATGTGTGATGTGTTCTCTAGTGTTTGTTTTAATGCTAACTACAAAAGGGACTCTGTAAAAGGAACTACCATTAGACTTGCTAAAGAAAAGTCAGTTTTATCCAAACAATGCACAAATGTTGTGGATGGTACCAATAAAGTTTTGGAAATAATTTCCTTTAATTTTAGGTGAAAATAGAATAGGAAACTTCCCAGGTAATATATGTAATTCACATTCCTTGGCAGTAATTTGGAAACATTAAATGTGAAATGGATCCATGTGATGAATCACCTGTCCAAGGATTGAAAATTGTGATATAGAGGACAGTTGTCTCTTTTTCCTTTCATCTTTTATAGCTGAAATGTTCCTCCTCAATCTCACCCAAAAAGTATACACATATTCTGGTCAGGAAAGAGTACAGAGAGAATAAAATTCTTCCTGTGTTAGTAACTCCTGAAGCTCCATGAATAAACATCTCTAGGTAGAGAAAAAGAAAAAAAAATTATCTTGTTTTCATTTCATGAATTTCCAAGCAATGAAAACATAAAGTTTTATAACCTTGATTGTCACAGAAAATAGGAAAATCCTAGGAGAGCAATGGGTATATTATGCTCAAGATTGAGGCCTCAGTGGAGTCACTATAATTTCTTCCTACTTTTCACAGAATATGATTGCTTTTTTAAAAAAGTAAATTAATTTTCCAATATAAGCTGTTTTTGTTCTCTGGTGGTGATGATTCTCCTCAAATAAAATGAATCAAATTGCTCATTAACTATGAAAATACTCCTAAAAACATTCTGACAAAAAGAGAGATAAGTTTCAAATATTATCAGTCACTGTTCTGCCCAGAGAAGTGACCTCAAGTATACTTAAGGAATAACTAAAAAAGAAAATCCTTTGGAAATGTTTTTATCATTTTTAAAACTAGATAATGGGTTTCTTTCTTCCTTTGTTTGAACAAGCATTCCTATTGAGCACACTTTTTTTTCAACACAGATTCCATTTCTTCACAAGTCAAAATTCAACTTCAATAGTTCCTACACTCTTTCTTTGGGGATCAACACTTGATGGTGGTTATACCTATCGTTGAATTATTTTCTAGCATGTAACCAAATGAGCTTAACAGCACACTTGAATCTGCGTTTCATTTGCATTTGGAGCTCCTTCTTTATTAGTTATAATAAACTATTATATTGGAATTCAAATAGATGTATTCTATCTAGGCAATGGCCATGAGTTTAAGAAAAAGCTCAGAAAATTTTAAGGGTCAATAAGAATGTTTCACAGTCAAAATTATGTAAAATTGACCTTTAATTATTTTTCAGGTGATAACAGTACCCTGGTAAGACAATTGATTTTAACAAGGCGTATGATTTGAATGATACAAACATTTTATTAGTTGAGAACTTTAAAGCTGTCGACATCTGTTGACAGATCAGAATTTGGGGAAAGTTTAGAATTTGCTGCATGAAAGAGATATCATCTCTTGCTTTGCTATTCACTTTGATCAACTGAATTCAAAAATGTAATAAGCAAAGGAGAGCAAAGCATTATCTTAGAAAACATAAAGATGTATATAATTCTTCTGTGAAACTCTGATTTTATAAAATACGTATCTTGATTTTTCTCTCTCATTGTCNCAAATAAAATGAATCAAATTGCTCATTAACTATGAAAATACTCCTAAAAACATTCTGACAAAAAGAGAGATAAGTTTCAAATATTATCAGTCACTGTTCTGCCCAGAGAAGTGACCTCAAGTATACTTAAGGAATAACTAAAAAAGAAAATCCTTTGGAAATGTTTTTATCATTTTTAAAACTAGATAATGGGTTTCTTTCTTCCTTTGTTTGAACAAGCATTCCTATTGAGCACACTTTTTTTTCAACACAGATTCCATTTCTTCACAAGTCAAAATTCAACTTCAATAGTTCCTACACTCTTTCTTTGGGGATCAACACTTGATGGTGGTTATACCTATCGTTGAATTATTTTCTAGCATGTAACCAAATGAGCTTAACAGCACACTTGAATCTGCGTTTCATTTGCATTTGGAGCTCCTTCTTTATTAGTTATAATAAACTATTATATTGGAATTCAAATAGATGTATTCTATCTAGGCAATGGCCATGAGTTTAAGAAAAAGCTCAGAAAATTTTAAGGGTCAATAAGAATGTTTCACAGTCAAAATTATGTAAAATTGACCTTTAATTATTTTTCAGGTGATAACAGTACCCTGGTAAGACAATTGATTTTAACAAGGCGTATGATTTGAATGATACAAACATTTTATTAGTTGAGAACTTTAAAGCTGTCGACATCTGTTGACAGATCAGAATTTGGGGAAAGTTTAGAATTTGCTGCATGAAAGAGATATCATCTCTTGCTTTGCTATTCACTTTGATCAACTGAATTCAAAAATGTAATAAGCAAAGGAGAGCAAAGCATTATCTTAGAAAACATAAAGATGTATATAATTCTTCTGTGAAACTCTGATTTTATAAAATACGTATCTTGATTTTTCTCTCTCATTGTCCTTTTACATCTATTGTATAAGTTGGTGTTTTCTAATTATACCTAGGTAATTAAACTTTTAACTTATCTAATATAATCTTTGTGAATAAATTTCCATCTCAAAATATAATAAAATCAACTTCAGTTTTATTTTAAAGTCTGATTTCTCTCCCTTTCTGTAGCATATGCCCTGCTGCTGCTACTGCTAAGTCGCTTCAGTCGTGTCCGACTCTGTGCGACCCCATAAACGGCAGCCCATGAGGCTCCCCTGTCCCTGGGATTCTCCAGGCAAGAACACTGGAGTGGGTTGCCATTTCCATCTCCAATGCACGAAAGTGAAAAGTGAAAGTGAAGTCGCTCAGTCGTGTCCGACTGCCCTATGCCATCTGAATTCTGTTTCCATGTCCAGTTTTTCTGCCAGAGAGAAACTCAGAATAAATTTAGGTCACACTACTAATCTTTGTATATCCAAAGACCATGGCCATTTCTTTATCTTTTTTTTTTTGTTGTTGTCTTCTATGTTTCATATTAAAATTTCAGCACAATTACAGTTATTCCCTCAAACAAGTTTTCCAAACCTTCCAAATACTAGGCACCCTTTTCTTTCTTTATTCTTTTTTCTTTTTCTTTTTTGGTCACACAGAGTGGCATGGGGGATCTTAGTTCCTCAACCAGGGATTGAGCCCATATGACCTGCAGTGGAAGTGTGGAGTCTTCAGTGGCCTCCCAGGAAGTTCTGTGCTGTACTTCCTAAAGTCTAATGTCTATAATTACTCAGAGGAGGCTGCATCCAGAGTAGGGATTAAGCAGTCTCCCCAATATCCAACAACTCCATACTATCTACCCAAGCCTTAGGGCCTCCTTTTGATTACTTGCTTTAGTCTTTAAGACAAAATAGTCAGACGTTTGCATAACCCTTTCACAGTCTGCATTATTTCTGTTCCTTTTAATCTGGTCTATAACAAACATGTTAGCCATACACAGGCCTACCTGATGGTCGTCATACCCTGGTCACAAAGAGGCAGACATGACTGAGTGACTAACATTTAAAATTATCATTATGTTGTAAATACTATAGTACAATAAAACACACTCTGTTTGGAAAGAATAAAGGAAGGAAGCGGCTAAGAGAAGAGTTGTGGGAGAGGGCGGATATTACTATATGTGCCTGAAATTTCTTCTTCTGCTCTCTGCACAGCATGAAATTTCTTCCCTCCCTTGTCTCATCACTCGCTTGGTCTCAGCTTTAGTGACTGAAGTCTGCCACCTGCAAGCTCGGATCTGCCCAGTTTTAGTAAGGCTGGTGTCAGCCTCAGACTGNAAGAGTTGTGGGAGAGGGCGGATATTACTATATGTGCCTGAAATTTCTTCTTCTGCTCTCTGCACAGCATGAAATTTCTTCCCTCCCTTGTCTCATCACTCGCTTGGTCTCAGCTTTAGTGACTGAAGTCTGCCACCTGCAAGCTCGGATCTGCCCAGTTTTAGTAAGGCTGGTGTCAGCCTCAGACTGAAATTGGTCAGACTATTTGAGCTCTAAACAGCCTATTTTCCAATGAGTTCCAAAAAGAATTTTTTTTTTTCTTCCAAGTCTAAAGTGTAGGTTATTGATTTCTCTCCAGTTCCTCACTGAGCTTGAAACCTCACCCTGGCCCTACCCTTAGTATACCTGCTTGAGCCATGAAATTTTTTCTAGCCTTTGCCAATTTCCTCTTTGCTGCTGAAACAAGATCCCACTCCCATATCCTTAAGCACTGGCTAAGACCTAGCTCCAAATCCAACAGATTTTCTGGCCTTTAAGAAACCTCTTGCCTTACCATAACTGTCATCAATTTTAACAGCTGGCTATTACTAACTCCAAACATAGTGGCTTAACCCAACATATTTATTTAGCTCACAGTTCTGGGACTGAACAATTTTAGGCTGGGCTTAGCTTTAAAACTATTTAGTCCTCAGCTGTTCACCTAAGTATTTCCTCCAAAAGATTGACCTGGGCTTGTTCTAATGGCAAAAGCAGGAATTCAAGGAAGATGAAAGACTTCCAGGCCTTTTGAGAGCTAGACTGTACTGACACACCATCACTTCTGTCACTCTCTTTGCAGCAAAACAAGCCAGCTCAGATCAGTAAGTAGGGAAATTCATGAAAGCAATGACAAAGTTTCATTGAAAATTATGTCACTATATGAAGGACTGAAAATTTGGGGAATTTTTTATAGTCAGTATATTACTTACTGCTCAAAATTATCACGGGGTGACTCTGGATTGAATGACTCATTCTGGATGACTTTGGACACTAGTTCTGGTGTAATTCCACCTAAATTTACAGTGCCCTTTTTGGATACCATATTTGAACTTATTTCTTCTACTTCTTAGAAGAAAAAAATTGCATCATCACTGGTTTATCTAATTTGTAAACTTCCAGTCGAACTCACTCCTGGATTTATTGCTTTCCCCAATGTACTTTTTCTTACATATGCTGTTAGCTAACAGTCAAGTAATAATTAAACGCTTGCCTGGAAAATGCCATGGACAGAGGAGCCTGTTAGGTTGCAGTCCATGGGGTCGCTAGGAGTCGGACACAACTGAGCGACTTCACTTTCACTTTCATGAACTGGAGAAAGAAATGGCAACCCACTCCAGTGTTCTTGCCTGGAGAATCCCAGGGACGGGGAGCCTGGTGGGCTGCCGTCTCTGGGGTCGCACAGAGTCGGACATGACTGAAGTGACTTAGCAGCAGTATATTAATATTTGGTGGGTTTTATTTTCTCCTGTGGAACACTGCCTTAGGGAAATTGGATCAAAAGTGCTTATGAAAAACTGAGTCAATCAAGGCAGCTATTTGCCAGAATGAAGAGCCTCAGTAATTAAAATAGTAGTCTTTCAGCCCATCTTAAAGTGTTCTGACACACTGTTCTCCCTACACTAATATCATTTCTGAGGTATACTTGGAAGTTGTCATGTATAAATATTAAAGATCAAGGTAAGGAACCAACAGTGGTTTCTTATCTTTGGGATAGCCAGAAAAAAAAAATTTATCTAAGGATATAGAATAAGTTTTCATTATTCAAGCAAAATCAAAAATTAAAAAAAAAAAGTAGGGGAGGTAGCCCTTGTATTTCTGATGGTTAATTGGTATGCCATCAATAACATAATTAAATGACCACAGACTTACTGAGTTGCAACTCTACTTGAGGAACTGTGTGTATTAAAATAAAATGAAAATATATTAACAGTTTTTATTATATTAATAACTATCATTTTTTCAGCAATACTTTGAGCATTAATGGGGCTTCCCTGGTGGTTCAGCAGTAAAGAATCTGCCTGTAGCAGGAGTTACAGGAGTTGCAGGTTCGATCCCTGGGTCAGGAAGATCCCCTGAAGGAGGGCATAGCAACCCACTCCAGTATACTTGCCTGGAGAATCCCACGAACAGAAGAGCCTGGTGAGCAACAGGCCATAGGGTTGTAAAGAGTCGGACATAACTAAAGCAATTTAGCACGCATGTTGAGCAGTAATGTGATTTTTCTCATTTAATTTTTACCACATCATGTTGGGATCCTCCCAATCCAGGAATCAAACCCAGGTCTCCCTCATTGCAGGTGGATTCTTTACCAGCTGAGCCACCAGGCAAGCCCAAGAATACTGGAGTAGGTAGCCTATCCTTTCTTCAGCAGATCTTCCCGACCCAGAAATCTAACTGGGATCTCTTGCACTGCAGGTGGATTCTTTACCAACCGAGCTATCAGGGAAGCACCCTCATGAAATAGATGTTACTATAAGCAATTTGCATATTAGGAAACTATGATTCTAATAACTAATTTTCCAAAGAGGTATGTAGCTCTTAAATCTGGGAATTTGAAGTGCAGGCTACTTAACCTTTATACCTGTCCTCTTAACCACTGTATTAGAATGCTAATTTCACACTATATTATAATTCTGGGTTCACAGAGCTATGAAAAAGTGAAAGTCTTTTCATATTGATTCTTTTCTGGCTTGAACTGAATCTCCTATGAGATTCCAAAGTTTCTGGAAAGTGAGGAGCTTGCAGGGAGACCAGTTTTACATGGTATGAAAAGCAATATGCTTACTTACCAGGTACCTACATGTGAAAATGAATATGGACATATACACACATACATGAATTAAGAATGCAATTTCCATTCTTGATTCTCCTTAGGTATAGCCATTCTAGGATGAGTAAATTATCTAGTGCTATTTATAATTTTTAAGGCTTTTAATAAATTATATATTTTTTAAAATTAGTATTTATATCAAGATAATCATGGTAATTTAAAAACCTAAATAAAGAAATTTCAGTTTAATATGAAAAATACTAGTTATCCAAAGTTTTGTTTTTAATGGTAAAATCCTACCAATTAAAAAGAGCAATGATGAAAGGGCACAACCTAGAAACAAGCCATGGGTTAAACTACTGCATCATATGACATCCTTTTAATTAACACACTAAAATACTGAATGAACTGGTAATGGTAACATACAGGTGGTGACATTTCATGGATAAATCCTAATCTAAGGGATTAATTAGCATTTATTCAAGTACATAATAACGGAGTTTTAAAGGAAAATGGATCCACTGGGCTTGTTTACTCTCTTTTTTACATATAGAGGGCATTTTAATTAACTCTACTGCTTTTAGTGCATTTCCCAGTTGCTAGAGAAAACATTTTAGTGCCTGAACATAAGATATGAGAAACCAATGTATTTTCTTCATATTTTTTGTTTTTTCCATTCCTTTTAAAAGATAACCATAATCTTATTTATTTTTAGCAAGTAAAAAATTAAATGTGTATTTAAATATGCACAGTATTCAATTCAGTTCAGTTCAATTGCTCAGTCCTGTCTGACTCTCTGCGACCCCATGAATCGCAGCACGCCAGGCCTCCCTGTCCATCACCAACTCCCGGAGTTCACTCAGACTCACGCCCATCGAGTCAGTGATGCCATTCAGCCATCTCATCCTCTGTTGTCCCCTTCTCCTCCTGCCCCCAATCCCTCCCAATATCAGTCTTTTCCAGTGAGTCAACTCTTCACATGACGTGGCCAAAGTACTGAAGCTTCAGCTTTAGCATCATTCCTTCCAAAGAAATCCCAGGGTTGATCTCCTTCATAATGGACTGGTTGGATCTCCTTGCAGTCCAAGGGACTCTCAAGAGTCTTCTCCAACACCACAGTTCAAAACCATCAATTCTTTGGCGCTCAGCCTTCTTCACAGTCCAACTCTCACATCCATATATGACCACAAGAAAAACCATAGCCTTGACTAGACGGACCTTTGTTGGCAAAGTAATGTCTCTGCTTTTCAACATGCTGTCTAGGTTGGTCATAACTTTTCTTCCAAGGAGTAAGCATCTTTTGATTTCATGGCTGCAGTCACCATCTGCAGTGATTTTGGATATACTTAATTCAAATCCTCTCCCTGGAGACAACTATTGTTTATGGATTCTGAAGATGATTTTAGAACCATTCTTTGTGTCTATAAGATAAAAAATGTATACAATTTTATTTTAAATTTTTAAGCAAATGATAAATTTTAAATGATTTATTCTGCACACTGCTTTTTATGCAGTGATGCATAAAAAGGATATNTAATTAGCATTTATTCAAGTACATAATAACGGAGTTTTAAAGGAAAATGGATCCACTGGGCTTGTTTACTCTCTTTTTTACATATAGAGGGCATTTTAATTAACTCTACTGCTTTTAGTGCATTTCCCAGTTGCTAGAGAAAACATTTTAGTGCCTGAACATAAGATATGAGAAACCAATGTATTTTCTTCATATTTTTTGTTTTTTCCATTCCTTTTAAAAGATAACCATAATCTTATTTATTTTTAGCAAGTAAAAAATTAAATGTGTATTTAAATATGCACAGTATTCAATTCAGTTCAGTTCAATTGCTCAGTCCTGTCTGACTCTCTGCGACCCCATGAATCGCAGCACGCCAGGCCTCCCTGTCCATCACCAACTCCCGGAGTTCACTCAGACTCACGCCCATCGAGTCAGTGATGCCATTCAGCCATCTCATCCTCTGTTGTCCCCTTCTCCTCCTGCCCCCAATCCCTCCCAATATCAGTCTTTTCCAGTGAGTCAACTCTTCACATGACGTGGCCAAAGTACTGAAGCTTCAGCTTTAGCATCATTCCTTCCAAAGAAATCCCAGGGTTGATCTCCTTCATAATGGACTGGTTGGATCTCCTTGCAGTCCAAGGGACTCTCAAGAGTCTTCTCCAACACCACAGTTCAAAACCATCAATTCTTTGGCGCTCAGCCTTCTTCACAGTCCAACTCTCACATCCATATATGACCACAAGAAAAACCATAGCCTTGACTAGACGGACCTTTGTTGGCAAAGTAATGTCTCTGCTTTTCAACATGCTGTCTAGGTTGGTCATAACTTTTCTTCCAAGGAGTAAGCATCTTTTGATTTCATGGCTGCAGTCACCATCTGCAGTGATTTTGGATATACTTAATTCAAATCCTCTCCCTGGAGACAACTATTGTTTATGGATTCTGAAGATGATTTTAGAACCATTCTTTGTGTCTATAAGATAAAAAATGTATACAATTTTATTTTAAATTTTTAAGCAAATGATAAATTTTAAATGATTTATTCTGCACACTGCTTTTTATGCAGTGATGCATAAAAAGGATATTGTTGCACATCACTACAAAAAGCTTCTTTGTAGTTGGTTGTGTAGTACTCCATTGCATGGATGGCAGTACCACGGTTAACTAATTCTTTATTGATAGGCCTTTTGGTTGTTTCTGATCTTGCTTTTGCCTTTTCTTGCACTTTATTTTATATTCCCACCACAATAATGGCTCATTTAAACATATACCATAGAGGGATCCTGAAAAGGTGGCAGCAAAGTAATGAATGTGTCAAAGACTGAGGGTCAGGTCAGGTGAGGCATCAGCGAACCGTCTTAACAGGGTTCTTGAAGTTCCTGGTAGCTTGGAGCTGCTGCTGGTAGACCACTGGATGGATCTTGAAACCATAGAGCCTGGACACAGTCTGGTTGGTGGGCCTCTTTGTCCAGTACTTGGGTGTACCGTGAAGAGCACGTGAGGGAAACCAGTGCCAAAGTAGATGCCATCCAAGTGCTGGTGCCTCAGTGACTTATGTGTGTACACATCCAAGCATTTGAGGCAGTAGAGCTTACCACGGCCTCACTTGGGATGTCTGAAAGGCCACTGGGAAGCATTGGTTGCTTTCTACAGTACACACAGGCTCAGTAGCCAAAGTCTTCCTGTTGGTTCTCTTCCAACATCTGGGCAATGCCACAGTTGATGAGGATGTATTGTTATTCAGTCACTAAGTTGTGTCCAACTTTTTGTGATCCCATGGACTGCAGCACATCAGCCTTCTCTGTCCTTCACTATTTCCCAGACTTTGCTCAAATTCAGGTCCATTGAGTCAGTGATGCTATCTAACAATTTCATCATCCTTTGCTGCCACCTTCTCCTTTTGCCTTCAGTTTTCTTAGCATCAGGGTCTTTTCCAATGATTCAGCTCTTCGCATCAGGTAGCCAAAGTACTGGAGTTTCAGCTTTAGCATCTGTCCTTCCAATGAATATTCACGGTTGGTTCCCTTTAGGATTGACTGGTTTGCTCTTCAAGGGACTCTCAAGAGTCTTCCCTAGCACTGCAATTCAAAAGCATCAGTTCTTCCTCAGTACTCAGCCTTTTTTGTGGTTCAACTCTCACATCCATACATGACTATTGGAGAAACCATAGCTTTGACTATAAGGACCTTTCTTGGCAAAGTCATCTCTCTGTTTCTTAATACATTGTCTAGGTTTGAAATAGCTTTCTTTCCAAGGAGGAAGTGTCTTTTAATTTTGCAGTGATTTGGGAGCTCAAGAATAAAGTCTGTCATTGTTTGCACTTTTCTCTCCTTCCATTTGCCATGAAGTAATGAGACCAGATGCCATGATCTTAGTTTTTTGAATGCTGAGTTTTAAGCTAGATTTTTCACTCTTCTCTTTCACCCTCAAGAGGCTCTCTAGTTCCTCTTCACTTTCTGCCATCAGAGTGGTATCATCTGCATATTTAAGGTTTTTGATATTTCACCTGGCAATCTTGATTCCAGCTTGAGTCATCCAGCCCAGCATTTTGCATGAAGTACTCTGCATAGAAGTTAAATAAGCAGAGTGACAATATACAGCCTTGATGTACTTCTTTTCTAATTTTGAACCAAACCAATGTTCCATGTCTAGTTCTAATTGTTGCTTCTTGACCTGCATACAGGTTTATCAGGAGACAGATAAGATGGTCTGGTATTCCCATTTCTTGAAGAATTTTCTACAGTTTGTTGTGATCCACACAGTTAAAGACTTTAGCATAATCAATGAGGCAGAAAGAGATTTTTTTCCTGGAATTCCCTTGCTTCTCCACAATCCAACAAATGTCAATTTGATCTCCTGTTCCTCTGCCTTTTCTAAACTCAGCTTTTACATCTGGAGGTTCTCAGTTCAAGTACTGCTGAAGCCTTGCTTGAAGAATTTCAAACATAAAGTGAGGATATAGCAGGTGTGGGTCCATCTGTAAAGCATTTTGGCTGCCTATTCAGTCAGGTCATTCTTGTTGGTGTTGTCTTCCAACTCCATAACCAGCTCCAGGTTCAAGATCGTATGTAGTCTATAGTGAGGCACCTTCTCACTGAGTCCAGAGACACCAAATTTATCCTAGATGTAGTCTTCATCCACTAAACTGAAGAATTCACTGCTAAGGAGCCCACAGAACCAGGAAATCCAGGATACCTCCTATGAGCTGCTAAGGTGCATGTGACTGGACAGGAGCTGGGACCAGGGAGCCTGGGAGTCGGGTGGAGGAGGGGGCAGAGGAAAAGGAAGTTTCTGCTTCCAGGGAGCCATGGCAATGGCTACAACACAGCCTGCAGACCCAACTACAGTCTCTAATCTTTTTTATATTACAAAGAGTTATAACCCAGGATCTCACCTGCTTCTTTTAAGGCTACTGCATTGGCAGGCAGGTTCTTTACCACTAGCACCACCTGGGAAGCCCTTTATTACAAACAATACATCAGCCAAAGAAACCTCATAGGAGTCATTCTCAAACATACAAGTGTACTCATGGGACAAATACCTAGAGGTGGAATTGCTTTACAGAAGGAGACATGTTTGTAATTCCTGCTGCCATTAATCAAAGTGCATTCCTACCAGTTTTTACCCATTTATACTGTTACCAGCAAGTAATAGACTACCAGTCTCTATATACTCTTGCACACAAATTATCACACTTTGAGGATTTTATAAATTTGGTTGACTAGAAATTTTATAACAGTGTTGTCCTAATATAAATTGATCATATTATGAGTGTACTGAGCATCTCCTTATATGCTTAACTGTATCCTTCTCTTTTATTTCATTTTACTGGTCTTGTCCCAAACTTTTTGATTGGAAATTTAACTTGTTTATTTATATTTATTCTTATTTATTAATATTTTAAGGGCATTAAAATATTTCTAAATATTGACTCTGTCTCTAAAATTCTTTATTATTATTATTGTATTCTCACATTTTTAATTTTTGATCTTATCTCATTACTTTCCCACCCATGGAACAGGGATTTTGTTCTCTGAATTTGTAAAAATTCACAATTTTACAGTGTTGACATTAGGTGACATACGATTTCTACATTTAGAGAATGTATGGAAGTTTTAGGGTGATAACATGTTAGTCTGGGCACCTATGAGAATATTATGTATTCTTTATTCTTAGAATTTAAAATTCAACCTACATCTATTACATAGCTCTTGGTAACCAAGGTGCATCTATTAGATATACCTTATTTTACTTGCAAAATATTTACTGTTACTTGTGTTTTACATACTAGAGGTATCACGGATTAAGAGTAGTGAGAATTGCACTACAGAGAATGACTTCGTATTGTTCTATGTAGTATTTAATCTCAGTATGGACTTATGGATTCTTTCTATATACAAAGTATTCTAACTCATTACTGTTTAAACATGTTACTCATTACATAATTATTACTGTTAATAATTACTCTAATTATTTTTATGTTCATATAGCTCCATATTTGGGAACTCCTTCAACCTAGACCTTGTATTTTGGGACTTCATCTCCTTCAGTGAAAACACATACATCCATCTTCTTTTTTAGCACCTCCTCACTACTCACTTTGTCATACAAGAGGTTTCAGGTTCAGGCTCTACTTTTCTTTCTCCAGCATTAGAATCAGCTATTTCTTCAAGGTCCTGTCTCCTTTTAGTGGGGAAAAGTATTTAAAAACCAGGATCTGGATGCTCTGCATTCTCCTTGTTCCTCCTCATGCATCATTGTTTCAAGACCCTTTCAGTGGATGTATATTTATAGATATACATATCAGTGTAAGCATTTTTCCTAGGCAAAGAGTGGAAATAGAAAGCATTAGAATTTAAACCTAACCCTGTTCTTCTTCAAAGGCTCAGCTGTCAACTTGTTTTTCCATTTGTTTAATAAGCATTTACTTTTTACTTATACTTTTGTAAAAATTTAATTTATTCAACCTGGAAAAGAAACCCACAGTATATCCATTTCTTCCACTCGCTTTAACTCTCATCTTTGCCTACCACCAATCTGTTTTTTGTATCTATTATCTCAAATGGTGGAAGTACAATAGATATATTGATTTAAGTAAAATACATTATTTATGTTGATTTTACCTGTTTATTTTTACTTCTATTAATGTGGCTACTATAAAATTTAAAATTACATACGTGGTCCACATATGTCTAATAAACAGTGATACACCAGAGGGTAAAAGCATGAGGATCCAGAAAACAAAGACTGCTAGAGAACACTTAGTCTACAAACTTCCCTTGTTTGTCTATACAATGTTTAAACAAATTTAATTAGTAGAAAGAATTTTTATATGTAGTAAATATATTTTTTATATTATCATTTTGGAAATATTGATATCTAGCTTCTTTAGCAAATATGGTAAAAATGCATTCATAAATTCACTTTGTGTGGCAAAAGTTTAGTGGAACTGACAGTGGCTAGCCCCATTTAGAGATCTTCATTTTGCACAGCCCAACTGCCAAAAAAAAAAAAAAAGTGAAATCACTCTACCAGACCTCTGAAGACATTCATGTTTGAAATCCTTGAGGCATATGACAGGATGATGTAAAAGAAGTAAGGATTTTATCCACTAAATTTGTTCTGGCAAATGTTCTCTACATTGGGTGGTTTCCATTTTTCTAGTTACAAAAATTGATCAACATTTTATAAGGTAAAATTCCACTGAGCATTTCAACAACTGCTCATAAATTGGGCAACAAAACCAGAACAAAGCAACATCTTGCATTGTGGTACAGAAAATTCTAATTATATTTAATGTCAAGTCTACTCCTTTTAATCCGAAGAAACTCCCAGGTTTCTCTGCACTATTGGCCTATATGACAGGCTTTAATTAGCACAGATTTTTCACGTTCATGGATAGATTAGAAATTTAGAAGTACTTAATGGAAAAGGTCTTTTACCTTGACCAGTCTGAAATTGCAGTTAGAGGACATTTGCTTGCTCTAAAGGCTTACTGCATACAAATATATGAATATTAACACATGCATCCAAAAATGAAGTTTTAGGATTTTTACCAAAGGAATATTTATTTTGATCCAATGTTAACACCCTTGAAAATGTGAGTGGCACCTCTATGTAATAACTATGAATTAAATATAACTAGATTGTTTGACATCCATTCAGGCATCATAGCTTTACTTTTGCCTACTGAATTAAAGAAAATGAGGTGAAAAAAATGATCTTATTCATCTTCTACTCTAGCTTGCTCCATATATGTAACTTCCAGATGTTAAAAAAGAAGAAAGAAAAACAACCCGAAACCACAATGAAATAGAACTGGGAGACCAGAAGGGGGAGCTCCCATCCTCTGAGATGANGTATAAGAGACAGGGTCCACATATGTCTAATAAACAGTGATACACCAGAGGGTAAAAGCATGAGGATCCAGAAAACAAAGACTGCTAGAGAACACTTAGTCTACAAACTTCCCTTGTTTGTCTATACAATGTTTAAACAAATTTAATTAGTAGAAAGAATTTTTATATGTAGTAAATATATTTTTTATATTATCATTTTGGAAATATTGATATCTAGCTTCTTTAGCAAATATGGTAAAAATGCATTCATAAATTCACTTTGTGTGGCAAAAGTTTAGTGGAACTGACAGTGGCTAGCCCCATTTAGAGATCTTCATTTTGCACAGCCCAACTGCCAAAAAAAAAAAAAAAGTGAAATCACTCTACCAGACCTCTGAAGACATTCATGTTTGAAATCCTTGAGGCATATGACAGGATGATATAAAAGAAGTAAGGATTTTATCCACTAAATTTGTTCTGGCAAATGTTCTCTACATTGGGTGGTTTCCATTTTTCTAGTTACAAAAATTGATCAACATTTTATAAGGTAAAATTCCACTGAGCATTTCAACAACTGCTCATAAATTGGGCAACAAAACCAGAACAAAGTAACATCTTGCATTGTGGTACAGAAAATTCTAATTATATTTAATGTCAAGTCTACTCCTTTTAATCCGAAGAAACTCCCAGGTTTCTCTGCACTATTGGCCTATATGACAGGCTTTAATTAGCACAGATTTTTCACGTTCATGGATAGATTAGAAATTTAGAAGTACTTAATGGAAAAGGTCTTTTACCTTGACCAGTCTGAAATTGCAGTTAGAGGACATTTGCTTGCTCTAAAGGCTTACTGCATACAAATATATGAATATTAACACATGCATCCAAAAATGAAGTTTTAGGATTTTTACCAAAGGAATATTTATTTTGATCCAATGTTAACACCCTTGAAAATGTGAGTGGCACCTCTATGTAATAACTATGAATTAAATATAACTAGATTGTTTGACATCCATTCAGGCATCATAGCTTTACTTTTGCCTACTGAATTAAAGAAAATGAGGTGAAAAAAATGATCTTATTCATCTTCTACTCTAGCTTGCTCCATATATGTAACTTCCAGATGTTAAAAAAGAAGAAAGAAAAACAACCCGAAACCACAATGAAATAGAACTGGGAGACCAGAAGGGGGAGCTCCCATCCTCTGAGATGACAGCAGAGTTCAACAGGGAGAAGAAAGGCCTCTCCTCTTCCCTGGCAAGGATTCAGCCAATGAAAAGCCATGAACTCTTGCTTATTTTAACTCTCCCAACTTCCTTTCCTATCTATAAAAGTATTCTCCTTCCCTTGCTCTGAGGAGACTTTCACATTGCTCACCAGGGTTGCAGATTCAGACCTGCAATTCTCTGTAACTCTTGCATAAACCTATCCTTGCTGGAGAAATATCTGGCTTTCTGTTAGTTTCAGGTCAACATTTTGGTGGCCTGTAAGGGAGCCAGAGAAGACTCCCAAAGATGCCAGGGCTGGTGAGCAAATAGATTAGGTACTCCACAATTAGAGCCCATTGTCACTCACTGATTTTCTCATCAACCTTGAAGGTGAAGGTAAATCTGATATCTGACATCATGCCCTCTTTGGTACTCCACAATTAGAGCCCATTGTCACTCACTGATTTTCTCATCAACCTTGAAGGTGAAGGTAAATCTCTCTTCTGAATCTGATATCACGCCCTCTTTGGCTCTGAAGACCTCCAGGCTTCATTTGTTGCTGTTGTTGTTCAGTTAAGTCATGTCTATTTGTAATCTTATGGACTGCAGCACGCCAGGCTTCCTTGTACTTCACCATATCCCGGACGTTTGCTCAAACTCATGTCCATTGAGTCAGTGATGCCAGCCAATCAGCTCATCCTATGTTGCCCCCTTCTTCTCCTATCTTCAGTCTTCCCCATCATCAGGGTCTTTTCCAGTGAGTGGCTCTTCACATCAGGTGGGACAAAGTATTTGAGCTTCAGCTTCAGCATCAGTCCTTTCAAAGTATATTCAGGGTTGATTTCCTTTAGGATTGGCTTCATTCGGGGTCTATTTAAAGATTTCATCTTTCTGTTTAAGGTCTTGATTTGTATTTGAGTACTTGTTTGGCATTTTTGTCTTGCTTGATATCAGACTACTTAACTGATAACCTTTAGCCTATACCCTTCAGAAAAGGAGCTGCTTCTTTTAAAGTTGGCTAGCTTTTGTCATCGGAGAAGGTGATGGCACCCCACTCCAGTACTCTTGCCTGGAAAATCCCATGGATGGAGGAGCCTGGTAGGCTGCAGTCCATGGAGTCGCGAAGAGTCAGACACGACTAAAAGACTTCACTTTCATTTTTCACTTTCATGCATTGGAGAAACAGCAGCAGCAGCAGCTTTTGTCATATTCCTTCAGGAACGGGGGTTGTTTCAATGAAATAGTACTCAGTTCTCAGCCTTATCCCCTTCCCTTTTTTTTAATAGTCTTTTTAAACTCTTTTTTTTTTTTAATTTGTTCTTTTGGCCACACCACCACAAGGCATGTGGAATCTTAGTCCCCTGACCAAGGTCAAACTTGTGCCCCACACATTGGAAGCATGGAGTCTTAACCATTTACCACCAGGGAATTTTCCTGGCTATTCCTTTGGAAGAGCTAGTCTCTGGAATATGACTTCCAGAGACTAAAGAAAAAGACTTCTTTATGGGTCCTCTGGAAGTGAGATCTTTCTTTTGAACTGGCTGAGATAGGCTTGCAAGTTGTATGCATTGAGCTATTTGTGCTGTATGCTGGTTACACAGTTTAAGATCCCTATTATCCAAGTATTAAAAGTCTCGATCCTTCTTCATATACAATTATAACTAAGTGGATCAACTTCACTAAAGGCAATTTAGAATAGCAGTGACCACTATGGGAAATTTTTGAAATTCCCAAACTTAATTTCCTTAAAACTGATTTGGACTACAACAGCCCCCAAATTTTCAGAACTGAGGAATGTTTATTTCAATTGGTATTTTGAGACTTTTCAAAGTTGTCAGAAGTCTAAAACTGCCTCTCCACAAAATAAGATTTTAAGATTAATTGAGGCATACAAATGATTAAAGAAAGATAAAATGAATTCCAAAGCCTCAGGCCCATTTTCCTTCGCTTCTTTGTATCAGGCTCTGCTTTGGGTACCAACAGTTCTCTCTCCCTTGCTTCTTGCGGCCAGAGTCAGCGATCTTCCTTCTTTCCTTTTAGCCTGCCTATGTTCCACTGGAGCAGGAAATGACAACTTACAGCAGTTTTCTTGCCTGGAAAATCCTGTGGACAGAGGAGCTTGGTGGGCTGCCGTTCATGGGATTGCAAAGAGTTGGATACAACTGAGCACCTGAGCACACGTGCACACAGACGCATCCACTGTATCCTCCATTCTCTCATGCTAATTCTCCAACCAAACTCCCCCATTTCCTCCGAACTTGTCAGAACCTGTTCCTTTAAAATTAGGCCTTCTGAGGATCCAGAGGCTAAACTTGTAATTTCTTAACCTCCCTGGACTAAAACTGAAACTTCATCAAAGATTTTTCTCAAGTAACCTGAGATCCTCCCAGATTTGCTGAGAGACTTAATATAGTCATTCAAACTATCACAACCTGGTTTCTTTGACTTATAAGTCATCTAGTGAATATGTTTGCTATTGAAGGCCAGGCCTGGCATTAAACAAAAATCGCTAATTGGGAAAATACTGAAAGGTCTCTAGATTTACAATTCAGAGACCAGCTAGCTAACTTATTGTATGAATAGGCTTCAACAATTGCCAGGCAACTTTATCAAGCAATTTCTAGATCTTTTCCTAAATCTGTTGATTGGAACAAAATTCAGGTTTGGACACAAAACTCTGACACATCTTCTTGTGCATATTACAATTGATTTCAGATTGCTTTTAAAGAAAATTTTGGTCTCTAGATGTCAATTTCACTCAGGTAGCTTTAACTCTAGGTTTATTAATATCCTGAAGAGAGAAATTTCCCTTCTAGTAAAAAGGACCAGGGTGGAATGGGAACCATGTCCACTCCAGATTTAATCTGGCAAACCAGCTCTCTCATACTCTGGATGAAAGAAAGATCACCAAAATTCTTAATCCTCAAGTCCAGTAAATGAAGTCTCCTGAAAGAAATGAGAACCCTCTTAGTCTCTGCTCTTACAACAAAGAGCAAAGACATTGGAAAAGAGATTATTACAAAGGTAATCTCTTTAGGCACCTTCAGCCTTTCTAAAGTCCTCTCAGTTCTCTATGATGTGACTCCATGCAACTACGAGGCTCTTCCTGATCTTTCCTTTAAATCACCTAGAGAACATTTCCCCAAATTGGGGGTATATCTCTTTCATTCCTAACAGATATCAGAGCCACAGTCTCAGTGCTCAACCCCACTACCTCTGCCTCTGAGTCCCTAAAACAGTTCAAAGAGTAGGAATCTCTAACCTGTTCTATCTTGTTTAGATGCAGCCTTTGAGAGATGCACACCATTTTCTCCTTAATTCCTTTATCCCGAACTATTTATTAGGCTGACATTTCTTAATGTTATACCAAAATTTGCTTTTCCCAAAAGGGGGAAATAATTCTAGGATTTGACAGTAATATCAAAGACACCAAATGAATTAAATGACTCTTCGGCATCTTTTATTTGTTCTATCTCTGATAGTACAACAGCTGATTCTGGAAACATTGATCATTTGTCCCTGTTGAGTCAGCTATCACTTTCCTATGAACAAAATCTCCAATTAAGGCTGGTAAAATTTGCAGTGCATTTTCCATCAAGATTAAACAGATCCCTGAAAATTTCTTCCCAGAATTAATCAATAGCCTATAAATAAAGAAGCCCGTCAAGGTGTAAAGTGCATAATAGAAGATCACAAGGCTCAAAACTTCATTATCCCTATATTAGCCCCTGTAACATTCTCACTGTACCAGTAAGAAAATCTAAGAGCCAAGGATGGGGGCTTGTCCAAGACATGTGAGTAATAAACAACATAGATACTGTTGTTCCTAACCCTCATATGTTACTAAAATCCATATCCACTGAAAGTAAATTCTTTACTATAACTGATTTACGCAGTGCATTCTTTAGTATTCCAGTTGATGAAGGTAGACAATCTTTTTCTCTTTTTTTTGTTTTCACCTGGGAAGAAAAACATTTTACCTGGACAGGGATACCAAGAGACCTCCTTATTTCTCAAAAATCCTGAAGGCTGATCCAGATGACCTAAATTTCCCTAGAGGTTCTATTTTGTTACAATATTGCAATATGTGGATGATTACTTCTTTGTTCTCCCTCTCAACAGCCCTCACAGAAAGACAGCTTCCTCTTACTGAAGTTTTTAGCATTAAAGGGACATAAGTTTGGCAAAGAAAAATTGCCATTTGTCAAATAAACAGAACAAGGGCTACACTTAGATCGAGATAGACTTCATGGTATCCTATTAATAATTTGAGGGGAGATGTGAAGATAGAGAAACAGCTACGTGAAGAGCAGAAGAATGTATCAAGCAGAGGAAGAGCATGTTCAAAACCCTTGAGGCAGGAGTGCTATTTCTGGAACTAAAAGAAGTCCAGTATGGCCGTGACAAAGCTTGACCTGATGACTCAGCCTGTAGGTGATGGAGCAGGCCTGGCTGGGCACCATCATCCTGACTCTGGCATGGCACCTTTGCAACAAGGGCAGCTGGACCCCACTCTCCCAGATGCTCTCCATATGCTTAGCATCAGACAGTCAGTCCCCAGCACTTACCTAAATCAACAAGCCTAGAGGCACTAACCAACCTCTGGTAGTAGAGATTTTGCTTCCCTTAAAATAACTCAAAATATTCCTCTTATTTTGGCTTCAAAAAGCCTACCCCATCTTCTATAGCCAACCTTCTCAAACAGAGCAGAGACTGCTAAATTGGCCTTCTTGCTGGGCAAACTTCTCTATTCAGTGTTCATTCTTTTATCTCATTGCCTTTATTCTTTTTTCTTCAATATTTGAACAGAAAGAGGTAGAAAACAACACAGATAAATCGAAGAGGTAGGAATTAAAGAATATAGGCACAGAAAGAGGTTTGGCTCTCATTTTAAATATAAAGTCAGATTATTGAAGGGCATTAAGTGGGAAATGTGACAAATCCTATTTATATTTTAAGATGATTATTTTTCACTCTTATGCAAAAAGAAAATGTTTGAAGATAGGTAGGAGTGAGAGAAGAGGGACCAGGGATGTTACAGAGGGAGGTGCGTGTGGGTGTAGGAGTAAGTCTGAATTGAATGGATGTGAGGTCAATATGTTGAATTAGTATGATCAAGCTAACAATAAATGTTGTCAATTTCAACAACTGATGAGGAAAAAAAATCAGTATTTATTGAGTGCAAGCTACTTTATATGTTTCCAACATTGAATCCTTCCACAACTCTATGAATATGTGATTGAGCTTATTTTATGGTTAAAAAAAATGTAGACTCACACAGGTTGCCTAAAGCCACATAGCAAGTAACTGAGAATTACTGTGTTTGCACTCTCACATATATAAATCCAATTAATTGCGGAGCATTGTTGACAGCCTGTTGTTTAGCAAACTTATACACTCTTACCCAGTGAAAGGAAAACAAATGAAGACTAAAAGACTTCTTAGGTCTTTGTTTACTGTTAATAAAACACTTACTTTTTGGAGTTACAAAATTATAATTCAAATGTCTAAGGTGTTTAATTTGTTATTAGCAATTGGATTTGTAATAGATATACTTTAGTCCTATATCTAAAAGATAGCTTTAAAATTCTACATAAAGCTAATGGAGGAAGCCATATTGAATCAAGCATGTATCTTCTTTAAAAATATCCCCAGCTGGATGACTCCAGCCTTTGCAGAGGTGGAAATGGGTAGGAGATAGTGGAAGAAATCAAGCCACAATCTAAATAAAGTACTATTGATTTGTCAGTAGCTTTGCTAAAGCTCTTTCTGTTGGATGACTAAACAACATGGGCACTAGTCAGGAAGATGGATTACTATCCTCATGGCTACGCAAGCAAATCACCTTTCGATCTGAACCAGGAACACTCTCTTACTGTGTACCCAGCCTTTTTGTCCTTTACCAAGGCTCCCAATCTTGGTGGATGTGAGAAAAAATTCATTTTGTGTCCTAATCACACCCTGTTAGCATATCTTTCATTCCACATGTCCTTGCTTTTTGTTTGTTTGATTTTGTTTCAAACCAAGCTCTTGGTATTTGTATCCTTTTAGTGCAAGTTGGTCATTTAATAAGGCAAATTATTCTTAGCTTTAGAATGGAAAAAACAAGCACATTCTGCCTTCTGAGAGCTTCCAATGCAACAATCGCCCATGCTGTGGGCAACTGGCTACTAAAATATGTCTGCCTCAAATGATACATTGGAGTATGCAAATCCACCTTCTCAAAAACAAAGAAATTTTCAATAACCCTGGATTTCATCTTCCATTTCTTACTTTCTGCCCCTGCTTCACACCCCATTCTGGGAAGGTTGCCCCAGTGGAAATGCTTTCTTTATGCCTCAACCCCCAACTTCCATGAAATTAATTAAATGATGTCATGCCTCATTTTATCTGATTTGGAAGCAATTCATCACCCTTTTGCTGGCTGTATTAGTCCAAGTGATCAGCATATTAATTCATTTGTGAGAATAAGCTCAAGGGTAATTACAGCGAGGAGGTTTAATGCTTAAACGTGTTAATGTCTGTAATCAGAAATATTTTCTCAGTACGGAACAATTGTTAGACAATTACTGCTGGATATGATTGCCCTAGTAGACAACAGACGCCATGTCAGGAGGGAAATAGCAAAAGCTTGTTTTGTAAGTACTGTATTATCAGCAAGTTCTCTCTTTTCTCCCTCAACAATATTTTCTGCTATGTTCAGCTCATGTATAGCCATCCTAGTTCTTACTCTTTACCTTGTTGATTAAGTAAAAAAGTTGTATTTGTTATGTAAAATGATCACAAGAGACAGGTTGGAATTTCCTGAAAGTCGTACCCTTTTCTTATTCTTTCTCTTCTGGTGCTTTGATTTCTTTCTATATAAAATTATGAACTTAATAACTTCCTTTTACTTCCCAATATGCCCTAGAGTCTCTATTACCCAATTATTTTTCCTGTAGTGAGAAGATTCTTCGATCTAACTGAATATTAAGACCCAAATATTCTTAACAGGGAGTAGTTCTCAATTTTCAAGTCACAATAGGTTGAATCAATAACAATGGGAGAACTTGATTATTGATTATCACTCATTACTTTGCTGGAGCTATTTTGAATGTGAATTTTAATTTACTTTCTATTACTTTTTGTTTGTTTTTTTTTCTCAAAGCCTTACGATATAATGAAAAACAGAAATGAGGTCATAGTTACTGCTTTACATGGTATTGCTTTCCTAGACCTCTTTTACGCATGAATGAAATTGTATCTTGGGCTTCCCTGGTGGGTCAGTGGTGAAGAATCCACCTGCCAATGCAGGAAATGTGGGTCTAATTACTGGGTTGGGAAGAATCCCTGGAGAAGGAAAGGGAGTGCAACCCACTCCAGTATTCTTGCCTGGTAAATCTTATGGACAGAGAAGCCTGGTAGACTACAGTCCATAGGGTTGCAAAAAGTCAGACCCGACTCAGCGAATGAACGTGCACCCATGGGATCATATCTAACTGCAAGGAACAGAAAAAGCAATTCAATATTCTTTAGCAACAACTCATAAAGAAGACTGTGATTTTGATGGTGTAACTGAAAAGTCGTGATTTTGATGGTGTAACTGAAAAGTCCAAAAGTAGAAAAGTTTTCAGTATGTTTATATCAGGACTCTGGTTTTGCTTACTGTAATTCTCTGGTCTCCACATCATTATGTGGCTTTGAGCTCAGTAGGACTTTCCATGGTTCCAAATGGCCATAATCCCAGTCCTTGGGCTTCCCAGGTTGCACTAGTGGTAAAAAGCCTGCCTGCCAATGCAGGAGACATAAGAGATGTGGGTTGATCCCTGAGTCAGATCCCCTGAAGGAAGGCATGGTAACCTACTCCAGTATTCTTGCCTGTAGAATCCCATGAACAGAGGAGCCTGGTGGGCTAGGATCCATAATTTAACTAAGAGTTGGACATAGCTGAAGTGACTTAGCACACACGCCTCAGTCCTCAATCCTCACACCTGTGTGTAGCCTTTATCTGTGTTTCCTCAACCATCAAGCAGAACTCATGGGCTCCTCTCTGATGAATCAACAGGGATAAAACACAATTCACTGAACCAGTAACTGTGGCCAAAAGAATGCTGGGCACTCACTGGTTTTGGTTAAGGATGCAAATAGAACCTAAATCTATCACCAAAGCAAGGAAAATATGGGTTTATGGCATCAGGACCTCCAGTCCCAACCAAACTGCTTGACTCAAATACCATTGAAAAATCAGGAAAGCACAGAGATCTCAGTATACAAATAGTTTATTCGTTTGAACAAAAGTGATAGAGAAATGCTTATAAATTTGATAAAATCAGAGATTCCAGTTTTTGAATTCTTGTTTGTCTGGACTCAAAAGCAATTCATTCATGGTTCAGGAGAACAGAAACCATTATATGTATTCCAAAAATGAGGAGCTGTAATATATCACCTAATGCAAATAGCCATCTCATTGGAAAAAATAAAAACAGAAAACCCAGATGCTGGGAAAGATTGAGGAAAGGAGGAGAAGGGGATAACAGAGGATAAGATAGTTAGATGGCATCACTGACTCAATGCATACAAATTTGAGTAAACTTCAGGGGATAGTGAAGGACGTGGAAGCCTGGTATGCTGCAATCCATGAGGTTGCAAAGAGTTGGACATGACTTAGCAATTGAATAATGAAAAACAGAGGCTTTTACTCCTGGGGAAAGGCCATAGGTGAAAGTCAGGGAAGCTGCCATATGTCATTTCAACTTTAGCATTAAAGCCAATCATTCTCAAGAGCTCTGTGGGAATCTCACATTTGCCTGCTCTCCAGTGTGAACTACCTCTGGAAAATAATGATCTCTTCTGTTCTTCCATCTTCCAAACCTCACTTAGGAGCTTTTCACTATCCAATTCTAACCAGGAACCAAAACAGGAAAGAGATTCTGGGAAACATAGTTCCTAGCTTTTCTTTTGCAATGCCCTATAGTGGAACAATGGTACTACTGAGTTGACACAGATAATCCAACACACTCAGTATGTTTAATGGTTTGTTTTTTTAAAAAAAACTTCATTAGATGTTATTTATTTATTAAGCATACAATTTACTCATTTAAAAACTACAATTCAGTGATACACACACACAAACACACACACACATGCACACAAAGTTATCCAATAATCACCCAATTTAATTTTCAAACATTTTCATCATCCCCCAAAAGGAATTCTTTATCTATTAGCAGTCATTTCCCTATTTCCACTTTTTCCCACCTCCACAAACTACATAACTACTAATTTACTTTCTGTTCACTCACTCTGGACACTTTATATGAAAAGAATCATTACCATATATGATCTTTTCTTTTGTATAATGTTCTCAACTTTCATTCATGGGTGACTTGTATCAGTACATTATTCTTTTTATTGCTGAATAGTATTTCATTTTATAGATATATCACATTCTGTGCCTTCATCCCTCATTCCTCACAGTAAACACTTGAGTTGTTTCCTCTCTTTGATTATAATGAATAATGCTGCTTTCAAAGCACACTTGCACATTGTTGTATGGATGTATATTTTTATTTCTTTTGATAATGATGTTTTCTATTATTCAAACTGCTTTCTACTGTGAGGCAGTCCCCCACGAAATTCTTGTGGTATCAAAGTTGTAAGATCTTGACTCATTTTTTTAGCTCAGCCATTTCTCTGGATTGTTTATGTAGCTGGCTTGCTTACTATTTGATATAAAAACATGATATTCGGTAAGTTCCAGGTTCCTTACCTGCAACATAAGCCCACTGCATGTGCAGCATCTGCCTAGGTCTAGTGCGCTGTCCCGTGGACTTCAGCTCAGTTCAGTTCAGTCNAAGACCTTGATTCTGGGAAAGATTGAAGATGGGAGGAGAAAGGAATGATGAAGGATAAGATGGCTGGATGGCATCACCAGTGAGTTTGAGTAAACTCTAGGATTTGGTGATGGACAGGGAGGCCTGGCATGCTGCAGTCCATGGGGTCACAAATAGTTGGACATGACTGAGCTGTTGAACTGAACTGAACAGCTGCACCATCCTTCCCACTCCATTGTCACCACCCAGTGTAGGCTCCTCTCATCTCCTTGATAAAGTGTTGCTAAAGTCACATCAATTTGTCTGCTTGTCTCCTCTTTGACTCATTCAGTCAGTTATCCTCTTGCAGTCAAACAGCTACCTAGTTACATTTACTGTCAAAAGTACATGAAATACTCATCTTGTCATCTTTGTACACATAGTTAGATCATTTTCATGTTTCAAATATGACCTTAGATTTACATACTTCTCATAAGTCTTCTCTGAATGCCTAAATCTGAGTAAAACCCTCTGTGCTTCCACTGGCCCAGGTTATCCCTGTGGCTCAGATGATAAAGAACCTGCCTACAATGCGTGAGATCCAGGTTCGACCCCTGGGTCAGTAAGATCCCCTGGAGAAGGGAATGGCCACCCACTCCAGTATTCTTGCCTGGATAATTCCATGGACAGAGAAGCCTGACAGGCTACAGTCCATGGGATCACAGAGTCAGACACAACTGGGCGACTGTCACTTCACTTCACTTCAAGAATGGAATGATTACTATCACTCCTTCAATTCATGTGTTGAGGTCCTTAACCCTCCAAAGTGATGGTATTTGGAAGTAGTATCTTAGTAAACTAATTATGTTTAGATAACTTAAGAAAAGTGAGGCCCCTGTGATATTGTTGATGTCCTTATCAGAAGAGGCAGAAATTAGAGCTCTTTCTCTCTCATATTAGGACACAGGCAGAAGATGGGTGTCTGCAAGCCAGGAAGAGGATCCTCAGCAGGAACCAAGTTATCTGATATGTGCATCCTGGATTTTTCAGCCTCCATCACTGTGAGAAATAAATTTCTGTTATTTAAGCAATCCCTTCCACAGTATCTTGTTATAATAGCCCAGGAAGACTAAAACACTCCATTTATGTCTTCTATGATGTTAAATAAGTAAATACATGGAACTGTGATGAAAATTGCAAATATTGCAAATATCCAACCTAGAGACCTGCATTGCCATGTTTATTGATAGAAAATCAGGTGCCGAAAACCCTGTGAACCTATTTTCCAGAGGAGCTTTGGGTACTGGGAGTACTAGGGCAGAGTTGTACAACACAGGTTTATTCTAAAGACATGTCACCCATTTATGATTGACCAATTACCTCTCATTCAAGTCTGAGTTTAATTTTCATATCTACTAGCTAATAAGGATACAAAGAAGCCAAAATATTCTTAGATGTTATAAACATTTTAATATTCTCACTACCAAGGCTAAAAGCATACATTTCAGGAATGGTGATGGAGAAATGGAGACAAAATAATTCATGAATACTTAGACACAAAGTGACAATGAAAATAAGATACATGGCTCTCAGTAACTAGTATGGGAGACATATCATTATAGTAAAACAAAGTGGATTTATATACTGAAAAGGACTTAATACGAAAAGATAGAGAATTTCAAAACTCATCTCCCATGGCAGGGAAAAGTGGAATAAAAAATGGTCCTGGTTTAGATAATAAATAAAATCCTTGATGAACAAATACAAACAAAAAATTATATAGGAGTATAGATGGGCTTCCTTAGTGGCTCAGACACTAAAAGAATCTGCCTGAAATGCAGGAGACCTGGTTTGATCCTTGGGTCAAACCTTGGAGTAAGATTCCTTGGAGAAGGCAATGGCAATCCACTCCCATATTCTTGCCTGGGAAATCCCATAGACAGAGAAGCCTGGCAGCTGCAGTCCAAAGGGTGACAAAGAATCAGACATGACTGAGCAGCTAACACATAGATGGAGGAGGAAAAAGAGAAGGAGTGAAAGGAAGGAGGACAAAAGTAAAAGTATGAGTTAATAAAAAGGTGGTAAAGACCAGCAAGTGGCATGCATCAGGGAGAATGAAAAACTCAAAATCTAGTAGCATGTGCTTTCTGCAGATGAACTGTTAATTTTAAGTGATTTCAATATCCATTTAACATAATCCAAAAAACTCTAACAGTGCCTTTAGGATTTGCTTTTATTTAAATTGTTTGTTAATTTTATTATAGCTGTATAATATACTGATTTATGCTAAAAGGTATGTGATGAAACTACTCGAGTCAATTCTGTCAGTTTTTAGTGTCTTCCTCAAAGTCTTTTCATGTAAAAGACAGCCTTTCTTCCTATTTTTCACTTTTATGCTCTTTGATACCACTGGGCCTTCTCCTATTGGATTCTGTTCCCATATAACACTACTGTTTGCAAGCAACTTAACAGCTTTGGAGAAGGCAATGGCACCCCACTCCAGTACTCTTGCTTAGAAAATCCCATGGGGTCTCTAAGAGTTGGACATGACTAAGCAACTTCACTTTCACTTTTTACTTTCATGCATTGGAGAAGAAAATGAAAACCCACTCCAGTGTTCTTGCTTGGAGAATCCCAGGGACAGGGGAGCCTAGTGGGCTGCGGCCTATGGGGTCGCACAGAGTCGGACACAACTGAAGTGACTTAGCAGCAGCAGCAGCAACAGCAGCTAACAGCCTTAGTCTTATAAGGCTTAATTATCTCTGAATAATTGTTGCAAACAGTTTGTCCCCGTACAAGGAAATAGTTTTTAGATGTATCATGTGAATCAGTGAGAAGTCACACTTTTGAGAAATAAATAAACCAGAGGGATAAACATAGCTTTCATATACCTTAGATCAATGTTGCTTTAAACAAACAAACAAAAACAAGTACAGAGGCATAATATGAGTCCATATCTCAAAATAAACAACAAACAAGCAAAACACTAAGCAATTTCAAGGGAAAAATAGTTGTCCATTGGCCAAGAAGAGCCAAGAAAGGAAAAAAGTATAATCTGATATTGAATCTATCCTAGCAGCTTGTTAGTATATAGAATAAAATTTCCAAAGACTGAATAAAATTACCCAGTAGGGTGCACTGACATTATTTTGAGTCTGAATTTAGCAAGACTTATTGTCCTGTTCAATTCCATACCAAAGCTCTTTGATTCTTTTTATACTCCTTGATTGTGTTATGCTAACCTATCCTGAGATTTATAGTTTTATATTTCTTTGGTGGATATTGTTGAAATGGATTCAATTTATAATAAAAATCTTACAGCTTAAATTTAAAATGGAAAAGGGAAAAAGCTTTCTTGATCTCTTCTACACACATATCTACCAGATGGGTAAGATGTCTTTAAACTAAAATCTGATATGTTAGTGCTCTGACTAATGCTTCTTAAATCTGAAAAATAAATTCATGACTGTACTTTAAAACCATTTGTGCAGTGTTCACAGGAGCCATCTCCATTACAACATTATTTCTGAATTTTTCATTTGCTGCCATGGGCTGTTCACATTTTCTACATCCATCTATTACTCTCAGACAGCTTACTTCAGCAAATTGAAGTGGTTGTATAAAAAAAAAAAAATTCTATGGTCATGAGAGTCTAGCCTTGATGTTACCCAAAATTTTATGAAAACCTAGAAAGTAAGAAAAGGATATAGAATTTTTCTTTAGAAGTGACATTGAAGATACAGACTGGTTTTTATGTGCTAGGTATTCAATGCTTTCATGCCTCCATGTTAAGATGTAAAAAAACATTTACAAGAGACAGAAAAATCCTTCTTGATTCCAGTCAAACTGAACTTTGAAATTCTTTTTCCTTTACTGAGTTATTCTTTAATCTTGCTCAAAGCCATACCCAAGCAAGCAGTGTGCTTTGGAATATGTGTAAACTATTCCATCCTGACTACAAAGTAGAGAATTGTCATGTCCTCATTGGAACATCTTTCTTGTCTTCCTTTCCTGATATTTTTCTAATCTAGCTTATATCTCATGGTCATCAGTTTTAGCATACTTTTGGCCCTTTTTGTAACCTCTCATTATTTTATGAAGGATTTTTGTGTGTTTCAACTGGTCTGGGAAAAGCACACCTTTGAGTAGATCCAGTGAGCCTTTATCTCTATAGTCTTTCAGTTGCTAAGTCATGTCCAACTCTCCAACCCCATGAACTGCAGCACACCAGGCTTCTGTCCTTTACCTTATCCTGGAGTTTGCTCACACTCATATCCACTGAGTCAGTAATACCATCCAGACATCTCATCATCTATCACCTCTTTCTCCTCTTGCCCTCAATCTTTCCCAGCATCATAATCTTTTCCAATGAGTTGTCTCTTCATATCAGGTGGCCAAACTATTGGAGCTTCAGCTTCAGCATCGGTCCTTCCAACGAATAGTCAGGGTTGATTTCCTTTAGGATTGACTGGTTTGATCTCCTTGCTGTCAAAGAGCTCTCAAAAGTCTTCTCCAACACCAGTTTGAAAGCATCAGTTCTTCAGCACTCAGCTTTCTTTATAGTCCAGCTCTCAAATCCATAGCTTTGACTATATGGACCTCTGTTAGCAAAGTGATGTCTCTGCTTTTTAATGTTGTCTAGGTTTGTCATAGCTCTTCGTTCAAAAGACAAGCGTCTTTTATAATTTTGTGGCCACAGTCTCCATCTGCAGTGATTTTGAAGCCCAAGAGAATAAAATCTGTGGCTGTTTTAATTTTTCCCACATCTATTTGCCATGAAGTGATGGGACTGGATGCCATGATCTTCATTTTTTGAATGCTGAGTTTTAAGTCAACTTTTTTTCTCTCCTCTTTCACCTTCGTCAAGAGGTTTTTTAGTTCCTCTTTGCTTTGTGCCACTAAAATGGTAACCTCTGCATATCTCAGGTCGTTGATTTTTCTCTGTACTTATATATGAATAGCCATCATGACTGAGCCAGGTCAGAGTGATTCCACTATGAATTCAACCCCCAGCTGTCCTGGAGCTTCTACAAGGCTCATTCCTAGGTCTCCCCCATCTCATTCTTAACTTATCTAAACTTCGGATCCCATCCCTGCCTATCCCTTCAACTGCTATCTATAAATAGAAGGTCTTTACATTTATATATTTTATTCAGACATATCTCCCAAGCACTCACTGGCATATTGAGCTGCCTAAGGTGATGTCTCAAGGATGCTTGCAAAGCATCCTGTATAAAACTGAACTCACGGCTATCTCTCCCAAGCCAAAAAGTGCTTTATTTTTAAAATGGTAGTCAAAGGCAACACCATCCATCTAGTTATGATAACCATGAATTCAGGAATTATCCTTAACACTTCTTTCTTCAGGAGCAAATTCAGTTACAAGAATATACGTATCCACATCCACATGTATATCCACCTGTGTGCTAGGCCACTTCAGTAGTGTCCAATTCTTTGCCACCTATGGACTGTAGGGGCCAGACTCTTCTGTCCACTGGGATTCTCCAGGCAAGAATGCTGGAGTGGGTTGTCATGCCCTCCTCCAGGGGATCTTTTTGACTCAGAGATTAAATCCAAGTCTCTTATTTGTCTGCATTGGCAGGTGGGTTCTTTACCACTAGCACCAGCTGGGAAGCCCCATATGTATGTCAGTGTCTACCTATATCATCTTCACTTCCTTATATCACAGTTACCACTTCTTATCTAAACTGCCATCATCTCTTAGTTGGACCACTGCAAATAGTCTGTTAACTGGTTCCAGCCTTTACTTTGGCACCCTTTAAACTGTTCCTTTCACTGCAGGTAGAATTGTTCAGTCGCTAAGTCATGTCAGACTCTTTGTGACTGAACAATAACAACATGTAGAATAATAGATTCAGATGCAATTCTGGTAGCTTACTTTATCTGACTAAATCCTTCAATAGCTTTCCAGTGTTTTTAGGAGAAAGGTAAAAATTCCTAATACATTTTTAATGGTCTGAGTAGTCCAAACTTTGTTTAGCTTCAAGAATCACCTCAAACTTCTCTCTGCTTTCTTCTCTTTGGCCAAAACCCCATCATTTCTCTGCCAGGAAACCCTTAGCCTGGTCTTTTATATATTATATTCTCTCTCACTGGTATGCCATCTCCTCCCTTTTTTATTCCAATTATTACAACTTATTCCTTCATATTTTAGCTAAAATATCAATTACTTGAGATTTTTTCCCTGGACACCCTGATTAGGTTCAATTTCCCATTGCAAGCTTTCACAGAACCAAATAACTTTTTATCACATTTAACAATTTTGCAAATTGACTTTGTGTGTCTCTCCTTTAGACTATAAGTTCCAAACAGCAAGAGATATGTCTGTTTTTGCTGTAGCATTGATTTTTATCCCAAGACTCTAACATACTGTTTATTTCACATGTCTACAATTTGTATGTTTGTGTGTGTGTCTGTGTGTGTGTGTGTAAATAGATTATTGAAGCTAAAAGTAGAGATGGAAAAAGAATACACCTCTATGGTTTGAAATCTTCATAAATTCTCCTCTCCTACTTCCTTACATTGTCATCAGATTGTCATCATCATCGACAATATTCACGAAGTGCTTGCCGTGTGTCAGGTATTAGCGTAAGGATTTTGCATGCATTAATCAATGGAGAAGGAAATGGCAACTCACTCCAGTATTCTTGCCTGGAGAATCCCATGGAGAGAGGAGGCTGGCTGGCCATGATCCATGGGGTCGCAGAGAGTCANACGAAGTGTTTGCCGTCTGTCAGGTATTAGCGTAAGGATTTTGCATGCATTAATCAATGGAAAAGGAAATGGCAACTCACTCCAGTATTCTTGCCTGGAGAATCCCATGGAGAGAGGAGCCTGGCTGGCCATGATCCATGGGGTTGCAGAGAGTCAGACAAGACTGAAGTGACTAAGCACGCATGCACGCAATCAATGCATTATCTCACTTGCCCCATTTTTCTTAGAAGAAACTAAATCTCATCAAGGGCTATAAACTCAAAGCCAAGGTTGCCTGATTCTGAGCCTGAGATCATATTGTCACCTGGTCTCACAAGGCCTAACCTTACTTTCACCTTTTCTAGATAACTATCTCTACCCATAAAATTAGTGTGAGTTTATCCATGAGAATTAGTGTGTGTTTAGTGTTTAAACATCACTTTGATACCACAATCTACCACTAAATTTAGTTCTCATTTTTAATTCATTGTTTATGGTTAGCCTTTGTCCTTGAAGCAGTTACCAAGCCTTGTTTCTCTGTATATCCCCAAACACACTTGGAATAGTTATTTAAAATGACAGATAGTATACAATGGTGAAGTATTATATAAGTATACTTCATTAAATTGATGATGTATCAAAAAATATCCACTTCCAACAACACAAGAGAAGACTCTACACATGGACATTACCAGATTGGTCAACACGAAATCAGATTGATTATATTCTTTGTAACCAAAGATGGATAAAATCTATACAGTCAGCAAAAACATGACCAGGAGCTGACTGTGGCCCAGATCATGAACTACTTATTGGCAAATTCAGACTTAAATTGAAAAAAGTAGGGAACACCACTAGACCATTCAGGTATGATCCAAATCAAATCCCTTATTATTATACAGTGGAAGTGAGAAATAGATTTAAGGAATTAAATGTGATAGACAGAATGCCTGATGAACTATGGATGGAGGTTAGTGACATTGTACAGGAGACAGGGATCAAGACCATCCCCAAGAAAAACAAATGCAAAAAGCAAATGGCTGTCTGAGTAGGCCTTACAATAGCTGAGAAAAGAAGAGAAGTGAAAAGCAAAAAGGAGAAAAGGAAAGAAATACCCATGTGAACGCAGAGTTCCAAAGAATAGCAAGGAGAGATAATAAACCCTTCCTCAGTGGTCAGTGTAAAGAAATAGAGGGAAAAAATAGAATGGGAAAGACTAGTGATCTCTTCAAGAAAATTAGAGATACCAAGGGAACATTTCATGCAAAGATGGGCACAATAAAGTACAGAAATGGTATGGACCTAACAGAAGCAGAAGATATTAAGAAGAGGTGGCAAGAATACATAGAAAAACTACACACAAAAAGATCTTCCCGACTCAGATAATCACGATGGTGTGATCACTCACCTAGAGCTAGACATCCTGGAATGTGAAGTCAAGTGGGCCTTAAGAAGCATCACTATGAACAAAGCTAGTGGTGATGATGGAATTCCAGTTGAGCTATTTCAAATCCTGGAAGATGATGCTGTGAAAGTGCTGCACTGAATATGCCAGCAGATTTGGGAAACTCAGCAGTGGCCACAGGACTGGAAAATGTCAGTTTTTATTCTAATTCCAAAGAAAGGCAATGTCAAAAAAATGCTCAAACTACCACACAATTGCACTTATCTCACTGGCTAGTAATGTTCAAAATTCTCCTAGCCAGGCTTCAGCAATACATGAACTTTGAACTTCCAGATGTTCAAGCTGGTTTTAGAAAAGGCAGAGGAACCAGAGATCAAATTGCCAACATCCGTTGGATCATGGAAAAA
>SJYA01000299.1:2048644-2062111 GCA_006410615.1 Neotragus moschatus | reverse complement strand
CTGGTCCCATCACTTCATGGCAAATAGATGGGGAAACAGTGGAAACAGCAGGTGACTTAATTTTCTTGGGCTCCAAAATCACTGCAGATGGTGATTGCAGCCATGAAATTAAAAGATGCTTACTCCCTGGAAGAAAAGTTATGACAAACCTAGACAGCATATTAAAAAACAGAGACATTACTTTGCCAACAAAGGTCCATCTAGTCCAGGCTATAGTTTTTCCAGTAGTCATATATGGATGTGGGAGTTGGACATTAAAGTAAGCTGAGTGCCAAAGAATTGATGCTTTTGAACTGTGCAGTGTTGTAGAAGACTCTTGAGAGTCCCTTGGACTGCAAGGAGATACAACCTGTCCATCCAAAATGAAATCAGTCCTGAATATTCATTAGAAGGACTGATTTTGAAGCTGAAACTTCAATACTTTGGCTACTTGACGTGGAAAGTTAACTCATTTTTAAAGACCCTGATGCTGGGAAAGATTGAAGGTGGGAGGAGAAGGAGATGACAGAGGATTAGATGATTGGATGGCATCACTGACTCAATGAACATGAGTTTGAGTAAACTCTGGGAGGTGGTGATGGACAGAGAGGCTTAAAGTGCTGCAGTCCATAGGGTCGAAAAGAGATGGACACCACTGAGTGACTGAACTGAACTGAACTGTTCAAAAAATAATAATTCTTAAAGAAATCCTGTGATATCTGTTAATTAAGTGTGTGTGTGTGTGTGTGTGTGTGTGTGTGTGTGTGTATGTGTTAGCCACTTAGTCGTGAGACCCCATAGACTGTAGACCACCAGGCTCCTCTGTCCATGGGAATCTCCAGGCAAGAATCCTGGAGTGAGTTGCCGTTCCCTTCTCCAGAGGATCTTCTTTGAGCTAACAGGGAAACCCATCAATTAATAATGTTCTGCTTGCTCAGTTGCTTCACTCTTGTCTGACTCTTTGGGACTCTATCTACTATAACTCTCCCGGCTTCTGTATCCATGGAATTCTCTACGTAAGTATACTGAAGTGGGTTGCCATGCCCTTCTCCAGGGGATCTTCCTGAACCAGGGATCAAACCCAAGTTCCTGTGTCTCCTGCATTGCAAGCAGATTCTTTAACATAGAATCACCAGGAAATCCAGTCAATTAAGAACATTTAAGTTCAAATCACAGATAGAACTAAAAAATAATATAAAGATTTTTATTAATATATTTCTTCTCCCAAATTAGAAATTATTCCAGAGGTCACATTTAAAAGTGCATTCTCTCCTTAAACAATGTTCTTTTAAAATTCAAAGGTTAATTTCCACTCATTAATCTTGTGATTCCAACTTTAAATAATGTTCTGCAGCCTTTGGTCCAGCTGTCCATGTCTCCTTGCCAGAGCCCACCCTTCTTAGTGAGGATGTTCCTAAGAACATCTGTTCCTTTCTAAGAACTATGTTCCAATATAACATAAAAACACAAAATTTCATTCTCTTAAAATTCTTGGAATTGATGAATAGTGTATTAGTTTTCTAATAGCTGATTTTCTAATTGTTTCTGTATCAAATGACCATAATCATAATGGCTTATATTAGCATATATTTATTATTTTAGAGTTTTGGAGAAGCTGAAAAACAGGTCTTATGGGACTAAAATCAAGATGTCAGTAGGTCTGTGTTTGTTCTGGAGGCTCCAAAAAACTGTTCCTTGCCTTTTCCAGCTTCTAGCGGCAACCTGCATTCCTTGGTTCATGATCCCTTCCAGCAATGATATTACTCTGATCTCTGCTTTCATCATCACATCTCCTTTTCTAACTCCATACTTTCCTGCCTCTGTTTTACAAGGACACTTACAAAATATCTAGTGGACCTATCTAGATAACTCAAGGTAATCTCGAAAATCTTTAACTCAATCTTAACTATAAGGTCCATTTTATCCTGTAAAGTAACACTACAAGGAAACGTATTCACAGATTCTGAGAATTAAGACATAGACATCTCTGGGAGCCATTGTTCAGTCTGCCACAAATATAATCCAGTTATTGACTCTCTGATACCTGAAATCTCATTTAAACCACAAGAAACTCTAGATTTCAATCAATGAATTCAATACACTTTTTAAAAGTGTATGTATATTGTATAGATAAAGAAATGAAGATGTGATATCATGATTTATAACAAGAGATATATATACCATATTCATATCCTTGTTTCTGACACAGAACTCCTAAAACCCTTGGCATTTCCTAATGATAAAAGTGTCTTTACATTCACAACAAACACTTTTCAACCCCACCCAAGTTTATGTTAATAAGCTGACACTGGAAAACCCCTGAGGATTCAGATTTGTTGTCTATCATATCAATTTTGAAGTAAAGAATTGGAAATTGGAAACTTGACTGCGCCTTCCCCCAACCCCACCCCAATCTACCTCCACCTCCCTGCCACCAACTTTCTGGGAAGACAAAGGGGCTAAGAGTTGAATTTATTCCCAATGGCCAATGATTTAATCAATTGTGCATAGATAATGAAGCCTCCATACACCTTAAAGGGCTGGAGAATTTCAGGTCTGCTAAGCACATAGAGATTCGGGTAGAGTGATACATTCAAGAGCATGGAAACCCTGTGCCTTTTCCTCATTGCCTCACCCTCTGCAACTCTTCCATCCGGCTATTCCTGAATAATATTCTTTGCTAATAAGAAGGTTATTTAATAATTAAAATATTTTTCTGAATTCTATAAGCTCTTCTAGCAAATTGATTGAACCCCACAAAGGAAGTGTTGAACCTGCCTATTTATAGCAGATCAGTCAGAAGCAGAGAAGCAGTTGACTAGTAAATTGAAACTGTTTGGGGCAGTCTTATGGGACTGAGCCTTTAACCTCTGGGATTTGACACTATATCCAGGTAGATAGTGTCAGAACTGACTTAAATTATAGGACTCCAAGTCTAGAATTGTTTGGTGATCTAAAAGGAGATTGAACCAGTAAATCCCAAAGGAAATCAATCCTGAATATTAACTGGAAGGTCTGGTGCTGAACCTGAACCTCGAGTATTTTGGCCAGCTGATGCAAAGAGCCAACTCACTGGAAAAGACCTGATGCTGGGAAAGATTGAAGACAGGAGAAGAAGGGGGCAACAGATGGTTGGATGGCATCACTGACTCAATGGACATGATTTTGAGCAAACTCAGGGAGAGAGTGAAGGCCTGGGAAGCCTGGCATGGTGCAGTTCATGGGGTCACAAAGAGTCAGACTGAACAACAACAATAGGAAAAAAAACACATACATTGAAATTGAGTGCAGAATATTGGATGCCATAAGCAGAAGAGCCTGACGGGCTAGTTTATGAAGTGAAGTCTCTCAGTCGTGTCCAACTCTTTGTGACCCCGTGGACTGTAGCCCACCAGGCTCCTCTGTCCATGGGGTTCTCCAGGCAAGGATACTGCAGTGGGTTGCCATTNGCAGAATATTGGATGCCATAAGCAGAAGAGCCTGACGGGCTAGTTTATGAAGTGAAGTCTCTCAGTCGTGTCCAACTCTTTGTGACCCCGTGGACTGTAGCCCACCAGGCTCCTCTGTCCATGGGGTTCTCCAGGCAAGGATACTGGAGTGGGTTGCCATTTCCTTCTCCAGGGCTACAGTTTATAGCGTCATAAAAGATGACCAAGCAACTAATCATAGCACAAATAGATAGGTGGGTAGATAGATTGATAGTTTGATACAACCATACATATATACATGTTACATATGTAGAGTTCACAAATTGCTCAAGTCAATTTGAACAATTAAGTCACATAGAACTCTGAGGATCTAGAAACGTCTTCACTGAGGTTATCAAAAATGGCAGTTGAAACTTAAGAAATATCAGGAGAGAGCTCTCTGTACACAATATACTTTTTCCACAGCAGTAAGGATGCCTAATTCCAACCACATGTACTCTAATTTCATAACATTAGGAAAATTATCTTTTATAGACATCTGCTTTTTCGTATCTAAAGCAGTTTCTTTCAAACAGGTGTTCTTAAAGTAATGCATCTCCCAATTTGTCAGGTAACTAGAGATCATTCAAAAGAAATCAGATGTCATTGAGAAAAACATTTTTCCCCCTCTACATTCTCAATTCACTGTGACTAGGATTTTAAGCTTGAACTGGTATTTTTTTCTGTTTCTTTTTTTTTTTTTAATGTTAAATGCCTTGAATTTCTACAGTTTTTTTCTACCTATCTAAAAAGCCCATACGTTAAGGAATTCACCAACAAGAGAGATATGGAAGGTTTGGCTGTCTCTGTGCTCAGGATTTCCATAAATGTTTTTTCTTTCTCACTTTTAACTTCAATTTTCTTCTCATTTTTTAAATTTATTTTATTTTGAAGGCAGTGTTATCTCTAATCTTGATATAAATTTTAGTGGACATAAGTTTTTAGACAGTGGGTTAATTTTCTGAAATTCAGACTCAGTATACCCAACCTTGCTCAATGAAGTTGACTTGAGTTAACTAAAATAAGAAACTATTTATTTGCTTGGTTACTTACCTAGTTTATAAGAGACTGAACCTGATTTTTTTTTCCTACCAAAGCATACTGTGGAAATTTACAGAGAACCTCTGAGAAGCAGATTATCCATCATTCTGACAAGTTGTAAACCCACAGACTGTTTTCTGGTGAACAAGTAAAGATCAGTCTTACTGTGGTGGTGGTGGTGGTTTTGTTGCTAAGTCGTGTCCAACTCTTGCAATCCCATGGACTGTAGCCTGTCAGGCTCTTCTGTCCATGGGATTCTCCAGGCAAGAATACTGGAGTGGGTTGCCATTTCCTTCTCCAGGAGTCTTACTGTAAGAGTTAACAATTCTATAATGTTTCTTGCTAAGAAAGTATGCTTATTAAATGGATAACAGAGAGTAACTACATTTCAAACCAGTCTATTTTTTTTCTGCCTCATCCAAGTACTCATCACCCCTCTTCTTGGGGCAACCCCAACACTGTATCTTTATTGATTTGGGTAGAGCATTAATGTTAACTGACTTACAGCTCTTACTTTCATAGTGACTGAAATGCAAACTGAATCCCATTTTCAGCAAATAGGTGACTGCAGAAGCCATTTATTGGCAATCCCCAAAATATGTAGTTTTCTCGATATACAGAATCACCTATAATTTCATAAATGCATTTGGAGATTAACAGATATAAGGAAAGAAAATCCAATAATGAGTTGTACTTGTGTCATGATTTCTGTATGACATTAGTGAAGCAAAATTCATAGGGCAAACACCTCCAAAGTGAGTCTGTGTACAGTACTCTGCTTTTGATGATCTGTTGAAACTGCTTTTTTTTCAAATCCTCAGTTCCCTTTTTCCTTCAGAATATCATCGTATTTCCAAAGAACCAACACAGCTTCTCCTTTCCACATCAGAAAAACTAGTACCTATTTTATTCATCCACAATTCTAGGATTTACAAATGTATGTTAAGAACTCATTGCATTTTACTTGAATTTAGAACTGCCACTTAAAGTATGTTGCCCTTTGGGAAATGAGTTGAGTTTTGTTTTGTTCTGTTTTGTTTTCAAGGATCATATTAATAAGACATCAACTGAAATTCTTCTAAGAACAAGAAAAAATATTTCATTATTTTCATATTCATATCAAAATTTTCCTTCTAAACATCAGAACAGCAAAATAAAAAGAAGTCTCAGATTTTAATGAGCAATCTCTTTGTCCCCCTGTCACCTGCGACAGGACAGGCTATGGCAGAAGCACTCTGGGTTTGAGTTCACCAGAACTCATAGTGAAAAATTAGTTTTCACAAAGAAATGAATATACTATTCAGTTCAGTTCCATCAGTTCATTTCAGTCACTCAGTCGTGTCCACCTCTTTGTGACCCTATGGACTGCAGCACATCAGGCTTCCCTGTTCATCGCCAACTCCCGGAGCTTGCTCAAACTCATGTTCATTGAGTTGGCAATGCCATCCAAACATTTCATCCTCTGTTATCCCCTTCTCCTCCTGCTTTCAATCTTTCCCAACATCAGAGTCTTTCCCAAGGAGTCAGTTCTTCACATCAGGTGGCCAAAGTATTGAAGTTTCCGTATCAGCATCAGTTCTTCCAATATACTATTAAGAATATGGAATCCAAGCACAATAGATGAGATCTTTGTATGAAATATACCAAATGTTGACTTCTAATAAAGATACATAACCCCTCAGCTGCTGCTGCTGCTGCTGCTAAGTCACTTCAGTTGTGTCCGACTCTCTGCGACCCCATAGACCACAGCCTACCAGGCTCCCCCGTCCCTGGGATTCTCCAGGCAAGAACACTGAAATGGGTTGCCATTTCCGTCTCCAATGCATGAAAGTGAAAGTGAAGTCGTGTCCAACCCTCAGTGATCCCATGGACTGCAGCCTTCCAGGCTCCTTCATTCATGGGATTTTCCAGGCAAGAGTACTGGAGTGGGGTGCCATTACCTTCTCTGAACCCCTCAGCTACTGACTCCCAAATAAAGGAAAAATCCATGTTACATAATGTTATAAGGATGACCTTTAATTTTTTGTTTCCTTTTTTAGCAAATTATGATCACACATGACAGACATTAATAAGAGGGTTTTCTTTTCCTAAGGAAGAAATTCACCACCCCAAATTATGACAATCTGCTAAGCTCTAGTACTTACTTTTGCATTGTCAGGTGTACAGTGTGCTTAAATATTAATTAGTCATAGAGTATTATCATTAGTTAAGTCTCGATACAATATTTTTCAAAGTAACACAAGCCTACCATTATTTCTGTTATAGTTTGATGATTTAATTGTTTGCCTCTTTTGTTTTCTTTAGGTGCATCTGGGCTGTTGGGATATACAACATCAACAAAATTCAGATCTAGAATTGTTGGTTACCTTCCATTTAAGTAAGAGAAAAGATGGTGTCAGAATTTGGCAATGATATAATGTGGTATGCATGATATTGTTATGCATTTTTCTTTTATTCCCTATCATAGAAAAGAAACATAATCTAACAACAATTATGGTATATATATGTATATATATAGTATATATATGTATATATGCACATACACACTCACTTTCTGTGTATATACACACATACTCTCTATGTATACACACATACACACATATTAACTTATATGTTTATTAATTTGCATTTAACCTAGTTGAATAACTGTGTAAGCACCAGCATTCCCCAGACATACCAAATAGCTTCCAAAGATCTTGTAAGCTGAGTGTTAACCAAGCAGTACACTTTCATTCTGTGCACTTAAACCTAACATAGACTCACACATTTCTCATTCTTTATTCAATATAAGTTAGTTGGCAGCACCACTCTTGATTATTACTGACAGAGGGCCATTTTCAGGTAGTCTATTATTTCCCAGAGCACCTTGGGAGAAAAGTCAGCAATNGTGTTAACCAAGCAGTACACTTTCATTCTGTGCACTTAAACCTAACATAGACTCACACATTTCTCATTCTTTATTCAATATAAGTTAGTTGGCAGCACCACTCTTGATTATTACTGACAGAGGGCCATTTTCAGGTAGTCTATTATTTCCCAGAGCACCTTGGGAGAAAAGTCAGCAATAATAAAATCATCAATCGATTTGTTCAAAATCCAACTATTAGTAATGAGTCAAAAACAATAGCAGTGGTGCGGTCCTAAGATGGCGGAGGAATAGGACGGGGAGACCACTTTCTCCCCGACAAATTCATTGAAAGATCATTTGAACACTGAGCAAATACCACAAAAGAACTTCTAAACACTGACAGAGGACCCCAGGCACCCAGAAAGGCAGCCTATTTTCTTCGAAAGGAGGTAGGACAAAATATAAAAGATTAAAAGAGAGACAAAAGAGTTAGGGACAGAGACTGGTCCTGGGGGGGGGGGGAGTCGNGCAAATACCACAAAAGAACTTCTAAACACTGACAGAGGACCCCAGGCACCCAGAAAGGCAGCCTATTTTCTTCGAAAGGAGGTAGGACAAAATATAAAAGATTAAAAGAGAGACAAAAGAGTTAGGGACAGAGATTGGTCCTGGGGGGGGGGGGGGAGTCGTGAAAGATGAGAAGTTTCCAAACACCAGGAAACCCTCTCCTCAGTGGCTCTGTGGGGAGTTTGGAATCTTAGACGGCAACATAACCAGAAGGAAAAAATAAATAAATAAAGTCCACAGATTATGCACCTAACTCCAACTCCCAATGGAGAAGTAGCCCACTTGCATCCACCACCAGCAAGCAGGAGCTGAACAGAGAGGTGCGGGTTGCATTGCTTAGGGTAACGACTGGGCCTGAATGCCCTGAGGGCAATCTGAGGGAGCTAACATGAGATAGCAACCCAAACCATGGGGTAGCCAGAGAGACGAGAAAAAAAAAAAAAAAAGAGAGGAAAGAATGAGAGAGAGAACTTTCTGGGGGAAAGTTCTAATCTAAGGCACTGCAGGGCCTCACAGAACAAAGGACTGAGCAAATACCAGAGGAGAGCTAGCCAGCAGCGGACCGGCCCATCTCCTGCCAGAGGCAGGGAGGCAGGTGGGTGACAGTCGAAGCCAGAAGGCAAGGGGCAAACTTGGCCCCAGAGATGGCATCCTCTACCAAACAGCAAGCAGGCTCCCAATTGCTAACCAAGTCTTCCCGGGATCCTGGATGGTTATCNGAAAAAAAAAAAAAAAGAGGAAAGAATGAGAGAGAGAACTTTCCGGGGGAAAGCTCTAATCTAAGGCGCTGCAGGGCCTCACAGAACAAAGGACTGAGCAAATACCAGAGGAGAGCTAGCCAGCAGCAGACGGGCCCATCTCCTGCCAGAGGCAGGGTGGCAGGTGGGTGACAGTCGAAGCCAGAAGGCAAGGGGCAAACTTGTCCCCAGAGACAGCATCCTCTACCAAACAGCAAGCAGGCTCCCAATTGCTAACCAAGTCTTCCCGGGATCCTGGATGGTTATCTGCCAGGAGGGTCGCAGCCAGAGATCAGCTCCCCAGAGGATACACGCGGCACACCTGCCTGAGACAGTGCTCCCACTTTGCACCCAGGAAACTGAGCAGCTGGGACAGGGGAGGTGATAAGATGCACTGCCCACATGAGTAGTGTGTACTCGCCAAGCACCTGGTCGCCTGAGCTGCTTGGACCTAGGAAGGGCAAAAAACGCAGGCCAAACCAAGTCTGTGCCTTTGTGGAGTACCCGAGAAACTGTACCTGAGTGGCTAAGACCTGGGAAGTGCATGCAACCCAGGGCCCACCTTAGACAGTTCCCCTGCAGAGCAACCTGGAGCCTGAGCAGTGTAGACCAGGAAAGCACACACGCTGTGAGCAGGGGCAAACCAAGTATGGCTCAGACACTGCAAGCACTCCCCACACATTCCAGTGATATTTGTTTGCAATGTTCCTCCCTCCCCGGAGCACAATTGAACAAGTGAGCCTAAATAAATGGCCACCTTCACCCCCTTGTGTTAGGGCGGAAGTTAGATACTGAAGAGACTTGCAAACAGAGGAAGCCAAAATAAACAAAAAAGAGGGAACCACTTTGGAAGTGACAGGTACAACAGATTAAAACTCTGTAGTTAGCATTGGCTACCTTGGAAGGGACCTATAGACCTTGAGAAGAAGTATAAGTTGGAACAAGGAACTATCTGAAACTTAACTGACCCCACACTGCCCTCAACAGCTCCAGAGGAATTCCTAAATATATTTCACTGGTATCATTTTAAATTTTTTTAATTTTTAAGTTCTTTATTACCCCTTTAATTTTCATTTTTAAAACCTACTATTACCTTGCCAAAAAAAAAAGACCCTATTTTTAAAGCATATTTCATATATATATTTTTATAACTTTTGGGATTTTTTTTTAATATTGTATTTTTGAGAGTCTAACCTCTAGTCTAGATTTTTAATCTTTGCTTTTTGGTATTTGTTATCAATTCTGTACCTTTAAGAATCCAATCTTCAGTACCCATTTTTACTTAGGAGTGTGATTACTGGCTTGATTGTTCTCTCCCCTTTTGACTCTCCTTTTTCTCCCCCAAGTTACTTCTATCTTCCTCCTCCTTCTTCTCTTCTCTATGTAACTCCATGAACCTCTCTGGATGTCCCTCTCTGTGGATAATCTTTTCATCGTTAACCTAGATGTTTTATCATCAGTGCTGTATGGATGGAGAAGTCTTGAGGCTACTGTAAAAATAAGAATAAAAGCCAGAGGCAGGAGGCTTAAATCCAAAATCTGAGAACACCAGAAAACTCCTGACTCCAGGGAACATTAGTTGGCAAAAGCTCATCCAAAAGCCTCCATACCTACATTGAAACCAAGCTCCACCCAACAGCCAACAAGTTTCAGAGCAAGATATACCAAGTTAATTCTCCAACAACGCAGGAACATAACCCTGAGTGCAAAAATACAGGCACCAAACCCATAGATACCTCAAAACTCACTACTGGACACTTCATTGCACACCAGAGAGAAGAGATCCAGCTCCACCCTCCAGAACACTGATGCAAGCTTCCCTGATCAGGAAACCTTGACAAGCCACTCATCCAATCCCACCCACAGGGAGGAACCTCCACAATAAAGAGGAGCCACAAACTTCCAGCACACAGAAAGGCCACCCAAACACAGCAGCCTGAACAAGATGAAAAGGCAGCGAAACATTCAGCAGGTAAAGGAGAATGATAAAAGCCCACCAAACCAAACAAAAGAGGAGGAGATAGGGAGTCTACCTGAAAAAGAATTCAGAATAATGATAGTAAAAATGATCCAAAGTCTTGAAAACAAAATGGAGTTACAGATAAATAGCCTGGAGACAAGGATTGAGAAGATGCACAGAAAAGTTTAACAAGGACCTAGAAGAAATAAAAAAGAGTCAATCAAAATGAATAATGCAATAACTGAAATCAAAAGCACTCTGGAGTAAAACCAACAGTAGAATAACTGAGGCAGAAGATAGGATAAGTGAGGTGGAAGATAGAATGGTGGAAATAAATGAAGCAGAGAGGAAAAAAGAAAAAAGAATTAAAAGAAATGAGGAAAACCTCAGAGACCTCTGGGACAATGTCAAACACCCCAACATTCGAATCATAAGAGCCCCAGAAGAAGAAGACAGAAAGAAAGGCCATGAGAAAGTACTTGAGATAATAGTTGAAAACTTCCCCAAATGGGTAAGGAAGTAGCCACCCAAGTCCAAGAAACCCATAGGATCCCAAAAAAGATAAACCCAAGGTGAAACACCCCAAGATACACCCCAGATACATAGTAATCAAATTAATGAAGATCAAACACAAAGAACAAATATTAAAAGCAGCAAGGGAAAAACAAAGGGGATAAAATAACTCAAAGGGGATCCCCATAAGGATAACAGCTAATCTTTCAATAGAAAGTCTTCAAGCCAGAAGGGAATGGCAGAACATTCTTAAAGTGATGAAAGAGAAAAACCTACAACGCAGATTATTGTGCCCAGCAAGGATTTCATTCAAATATGAAGAAGTCAAAAGCTTTACAGACAAGCAAAAGCTCAGAGAACTCAGCATCACCAAACCAGCTATTCAACAAATGCTAATGGATCTTCTCTAGACAGGTAACACAGAAAGGGTTTATAAACTCGAACCCAAAACAACAAAGTAAATGGCAATGGGATCATACTTATCAATAATTACTTTAAATGTAAATGGGTTCATTGTTCCAACTAACGGAGAAGGCACCGGCAACCCACTCCAGTACTCTTGCCTGGAAAATCCCATGGACGGAGGAGCCTGGTAGGCTGCAGTCCATGGGGTCGCTAAGAGTCGGACATGACTGAGGGACTTCAATTTCACTTTTCTCTTTCATGTATTGGAGAAGGAAATGGCAACCCACTCCAGTGTTCTTGCCTGGAGAATCCCAGGGATGGCAGAGCCTGGTGGGCTGCCATCTATGGGGTCGCACAGAGTCGGACATGACTGAAGCGACTTAGCAGCAGCTCCAATTAAAAAAAAAGACTGCCTGAATGGATACAAAAACAAGAGCCCTATATATGCTGTCTACAAGAGACCCACCTCAAACCAAGGGACACATACAGACTGATAGTGAAGGGCTGGAAAAAGATATTTCATGCAAATGGAAACCAAAAAAAAAAAAAAAGCAGGAGTACCAATACTCATATCAGACAAANCTCCAATTAAAAAAAAAGACTGCCTGAATGGATACAAAAACAAGAGCCCTATATATGCTGTCTACAAGAGACCCACCTCAAACCAAGGGACACATACAGACTGATAGTGAAGGGCTGGAAAAAGATATTTCATGCAAATGGAAACCAAAAAAAAAAAAAAAGCAGGAGTACCAATACTCATATCAGACAAAATGGACTTTGAAATAAAGGCCGTGAAAAGAGACAAAGGAGGGCACTACATAATGATCAAAAGATCAATCCATGAAGAAGATATAACAATTATAAATATATATGCACCCAACATANCCAGGATCAGATGGCTTCACAGCTGAATTCTACCAAAAATTTAGAGAAGAGCTAATACCTATCCTACTCAAACTCTTCCAGAAAATTGCAGAGGAAGGTAAACTTCCAAATTCATTCTATGAGGCCACCATCACCCTAATAACAAAACCAGACAAAGATGCCACAAAAAAAAAAAAAGAAGAAGAAGAAGAAGAAGAAAAAGAAAACTACTGGCCAATATCACTGGTTAACATAGATCCAAAAATCCTCAGCAAAATTCTAGCAAACAGAATCCAACAATGTATTAAAAAGATCATACATCATGACCAAGTGGCCTTTATCCCAGGGATGCAAGGATTCTTCAATATTTGCAAATCAATTAATGTGATACACAACATTAACAAATTGAAATATAAAACCATATGATTATCTCAATAGATGCAGAGAAAGCCTTTGACAAAATTCAACATCCATTTATGATCAAAACCCTCGAGAAAGCAGGAATAGAAGGAACAAAGCTCAACATAATAAAAGCCATATATGATAAACTCACAGCAATATTATCCTCAATGGTAAAAAAAATTGAAAGCATGTCCCCTAAAGTCAGGGAGAAGACAAGAATGCCCAGTCTCACCACTACTATTCAACATAGTTTTGGAAGTTTTAGCCACAGCAATCACAGAAGAAAAAAAAACATAAAAAGAGTAGTCAAGGTTGGAAAAGAAGTAAAACTCACTGTTTGCAGATGACACAATCCTCTACATAGAAAACCCTAATTACTCCACCAGAAAATTACTAAAGCTAATCAATGAATATAGTAAAGTTGCAGGATATAAAATTAGCATACAGAAATCCCTTGCATTCCTATACACTAACAATGAGAAAACAGAAAGAGACATTAAGGAAGCAATTCCATTCACCATTGCAATGAAAAGAATAAAAACCTTAGCAACAAATCTACCTAAAAAAAAAAAAAAAAAAAAAAAAAAAAAAAAAAAAAAAAAAAAAAAAAAAAAAAAAAAAAAAAAAAAAAAAAAAAAAAAAAAAAAAAAAAAAAAAAATAAAAAAAAAAAAAAAAAAAAA
>SJYA01000299.1:2029770-2048543 GCA_006410615.1 Neotragus moschatus | reverse complement strand
AAAAAAAAAAGACCTATCTATAGAAAACTATAAAACAGTGATGAAAGAAATCAAAGATGACACAGATAGATGGAGAAATAAACCATGTTCATGGATCAGAAGAATCAATATAGTAAAAATGAGTATACTCCCCAAAGCAATCTATAGATTCAATGCAATCCCTATCAAGCTACCAATGGTATTTTTCACAGAACTAGAACAAATAATTTCACAATTTGTATGGAAATACAAAAAACCTCAAATAGCCAAAGCAATCTTGAGAAAGAAGAATGGAACTGGATGAATCAACCTGCCTGACTTCAGGACATAATACAAAGCATCAGTCATCAAAACAGTATGGTACTGGCACAAAGACAGAAACATAGATGAATGGAACAAAATAGAAAGCCCAGAGATAAACCCATGCACCTATGGACACCTTATCTTTGACAAAGGAGGCAAGAATATACAATGGAGAAAAGACAATCTCTTTAACAAGTAGTGCTGGAAAAACTGGTCAACCAGTTGTAAAAGAATGAAATTAGAACACTTTCTAATACCATACACAAAAATAAATTCAAAATGGATTAAAAACCTAAATGTAAGACCAGAAACTATAAAACTCCTAGAGGAAAATATAGGCAAAACACTCTCTTACATAAATCGTAACAGGATCCTCTATGACCCACTTCCCAGAGTAATGGAAATAAAAGCAAAAATAAACAAATGAAGTGAAGTGAAGTGAAGCCATTCAGTCGTGTCTGACTCTTTGTGACCCCATGGACTGTAGCTTACAAGGCTCCTCTGTCCACAGAATTTTCCAGACAAGAGTACTGGAGGGGGTTGTCGTTTCCTTATCCAGGGGATCTTTCCAACACAGGGATCAAACCCAGGTCTCCCACATTGCAGGCAGATACTTTACCATCTCAGCCACCGGGGAAGCCTATAAACAAATGAGACCTAATTAAACTTAAAAGCTTTTGCACAACGAAGTAACTATAGTGAAAAGAAAGCCTTTAGAATGGGAGAATATAAAGCAAATGAGGCAACTGAAAAAGAATTAATCTCAAAAATATACAAGCAATTCCTGCATCTCAGTTCCAGAAAAATAAGTGACCCAATCAAAAAATGGGCCAAAGAACTAAACAGACATTTCTCCAAAGAAGAAATACAGATCGCTAACAAACACATGAAAATATGCTCAACATCACTCATTATAGAGAAATGCAAACCAAAACCAAAATGAGGTACCATCTCACACAGGTCAGAACAGTTGCTATCAAAAACGTCTATAGACAATAAATGCTGGAGAGGGTGTGAATAAAAAGTGGCCCTCTTACACTGTTGGTGGGAATGCAAACTAGTACAACCATTATGGAGAACAGTATGGAAATTCCTTTAAAAACTAGAAATAGAACTGCTGTATGACCCAGCAATCCCACTGCTGGGCATACACACCAAGGAAGCCAGAATTGAAAAAGACACATGTACCCCCAATGTTCATTGCAGCACTGTTTACAATAGCCAGGACATGGAAACAACCTAGATGTTCACTGGCAGACGAATGAATAAAAAAGCTGTGGCACATACACACAATGGAATATTACTCAGCTATTAAAAGGAATGCATTTGTATCAGTTCTAATGAGGTGGATGAAACTGGAGCCTATTATACAGAGTGAAGTAAGTCAGAAAGAAAAACACCAATACAATATATTAATGCATATATATGGAATTTAGACAGAGAAGGTGATGGCACCCTGCTCCAGTACTCTTGCCTGGAAAATCCCATGGACGGAGGAGCTTGTAGGCTGCAGTCCATGGGGTCTTGAAGAGTTGGACACAACTGAGAGACTTCACTTTCACTTTTCACTTTCACGCATTGGAGAAGGAAATGGCAACCCACTCCAGTGTTCTTGCCTGGAGAATCCCAGGATGGCGGAGCCTGGTAGGCTGCCATCTATGGGGTCTCACAGAGTCAGACACAACTGAAGCAACTTAGCAGCAGCAACAGCACAGAATTTAGAAAGATGGAATGATGATTCTATATGTGAGACAGCAAAAGAGACACAGATGTAAAGAACAGACTTTTGGACTCTGTGGGAGAAGGCGATGGTAGGGTGATTTGAGAGAATAGCATTGAAACATATATATTATCATATATAAAATAGATCACCAGTCCAGGTTCGATGCATGAGGCAGGGTGCTCAGGGCTGGTGCACTGGGATGACCCAGAGGAATGGGATGGGGAAGATGTGAGTGAGGGGTCGGGAGGAGGTTGCTCAGGATGGGAAACACATAGACACCCATGGCTGATTCATGTGAATGTATGGCAAAAACCACCACAATATTGTAAAGTCATTAGCCTCCAATTAAGATAATTTTTTAAGGAAAAAACAAACAAACAAACAAAACAGAAACAGTAGCAGCAAAAATTTAAACTTCTGAACTTTTACTCATACAAAATATAGACACAATTATCTTCTCAATAGGGCTAACATAGGCTGCAAGTACAGTCTGTCCATTTTAGACAATGAAAAAAACACTAAAGGTAATGAAGTTCACCATTTTCTAGAAGTTGGAGTCAAAGGCTGATTATGATAATCCCTTGAAATTAGCAATTAAAATGAATTGTTGCCTCTTAAATCACAAATTTTAAAGATTTTATTCATTAAGGACATCTCCAAAAAGAATTAACTTCCCTGGTGGCTCAGCTGTAAGAAATCCCCCTGCAATGCAGGAAACACGTGCAGGAGATTGGGTAGGATCCCTGGGTTGGGATCTCCCCCAGAGATATGAATGGCAACCTATTCCAGTATTCTTGCCTGGGAAATCCCATGGACAGAGGAAACTGGTGAGCTACAGTCCCCGGGGTCACAAAAAGAGTTGGACATGATTTAGCAAGTAAACAACAACCAAAAGGAGTTTGAGCATCTGAGTTTAAGTTTTAAAAGCTAGATCCTTTCCTTTCAGAGATGCAAAATATTAAAATTATTATTGTTCCTTTTCTAAATGTATGCTGTTGTGGATATGATGACAATTGCTAGCAAGTTATGCTTATCTGTTTCTCAGTGAAACACAAATATAGTTGAAATCTCTCAAATAAAAGTCCCATCTTAAAAGGTTCACTTGGCAGGCTGGGACTTTCCTGATTGTCAGTGGCTAAGTTTCCATGTTGCCAATGCAGGGGCCCTGGATTTGAACACTGGCCCGGGAATTAGATCCCACATGCCCCAACTAAAAGATCTTGCATCCCACAACAAGTACTTGAGGATGCTGCAGGCCACAACTAAGACCCAGTGTGGCCAAATAAATAAATAAATATCTTTGCAGGTATAATAGCTTCTTGTACGCTTCCAATAGAATGGGGAGATGCTTCACAAAGTTTACTTAGCCACTGTAAAGGAAAAATTGCACTAGACAAAGTTAAACAGGAAGGAAGACTTTATTCAAGGCTACTGCAATAGGGAACAGAGGCCAGAACTCAGTCTGAGCCTAACTTCACTGAAACAACTGGCTGGAGAGTTTTAAAGAGCTGGGATGGAGAGAGAGGTGGAGGGATAGGAAGCCATCTGTGTTTGCTAATTGGCCTCACCTAAAGGAAAAGTAAACCTCCATCTTTAGGACAAGAGGTAATTTTACAACTTAGAGTAAGGTGTCCACTGAAGTTGGATACCCTGGACTTTGCAAGGATGTCTCAGTTGGCCAAAAAGTTTTTTTGTTCCGTAACATCTTAGAGAAATATCTGAGTGGAACTTTTTGGATAACTCAATAGATACTTGATGCTGGGGAAGATTGAGGATAGGAAGAGAAGGGGATGACAGAGGATGAGATTGTTGGATGGCATCGCCAACTCAATGGATATAAGTTTGAACAAGCTCCGGGAAATAATGAAGGAGAGAGAAGCCTAGTGTGCTGCAGTTCATGGAGAAGCAGAGTCAGACACGACTTACAGACTGAACAACAAATAGTAACTGGTTAGTAATAACTTATGTACTAGAAGTAAAGAATCCTAAAATATGAGAATGACAAAGATCATTAAATATCCTTCATCCCAATCAATTAGTTCTAAACTTCTAAAAGATATCAGGAAAACTAGCTTCCAATCCCATGTGTCCTAGTATAAAATAAACCTTGGAAAATATTTTCTTAAAATAATAAATACTTGAAAATGTCACATTGCCATTTATCCCTTAAAATTACCTCAAAATTACTTACTTCAAAGAGAGTCTTTTCTCCTAGAAGCTTGATAAAATCTTAGAAATAAAATAATAGTATTTGTAATAAAGAAAAATGATGAAGAGGAAAATGCATGGAGTATTACAAGCCTGGGGCAGATTTAAATGGAATACCACAGTTGAAACATTTGCTTGCTGGGAGGTGAGAAACAGGAATTGGAAGGTCAGTGAGACCAAAAAGAGAAATGAGAGGAAATAAAAGCAAAAATAAATTTTTTTCAGTTTCCTCCATTACCAGCTCTTCTGAGATTTAGTTTACAAAACATTATGTAGGAAGTATTATATTCATATTCAAAATGACTTTCTGTGTATATAAAAATTACAGTTTCTTTATCTGGGATAATAGGAAAAGAATATTATTTTCTGCAGAAAAAAAAAAAGAATAATAGTTAAAACAGCACAGTAAATGAATGCTATAGTTCTATATGTTGTTGTTGTTTAGTCCTTGACCCCATGGATTGTAACCAGCCAGGCTTCTCTGGCCATGGGATTTCCCAGGCAAGAATACTGGAGTGGGTTGCCATGCCCTCCTCCAGGAGAACTTCCAGCCCAGGGTTTGAACCTGTATCTCCTAAATTGACAGGTGAATTCTTTACCACTGAGTCACCTAGGAAGATCATAATTCTATATAAATTTAATCAAATGCCTCTTTTTGCTTGAAAATTTACACTGGTAAATTCTGTAATTTCTGTGTGCCACTTTTAGAATTTTCACATATGTTCCCTTTGTGTGTGAGTTTTCCTGCAAAATGTGTATTAATAAGTCACTTTTGGTTCCAAGTGGTAGAAACATGACTGGTTTGAGAAAAGTGAGAGGCAAGGGAAAAAGACACACCTGCTAAGCTTGGCCAGTGGCAAGGACAAAGTAGTTCTCTAATGTTACTGAGTTTGAGGTATTATTTTTTAATAACAATGATCTTTATTCTTTTTTTTATTGAAATATAGTGAATTTAAAATTTTGTATTAGTTTCAAGTGTACAGCAAAATGATTCAGGTATACATTGATGTGTATATACGTGTGTGTGTGTATAACTGAATATATACATATATATAATTTTCAGATAGGTTATTACAAGATATTGAATATAATTCCCCATGCTATATAGTAGGTCCTTACTGTTAATCTATTTTGTACATGGTAGTGTATATATGTTAACCCCCAACTCCTAATTTATTTCCCCTTCCCCATCCCCTTTGACAACTGTAAATTTACTTTCTGTGTCATCTGTGAATCTATTTGTGTTTTGTAAATAAGTTCATTTGCATCATGTTTTTAGGTTCCAGATGAGTGATAACATATGATGTNGGTCCTTACTGTTAATCTATTTTGTACATGGTAGTGTATATATGTTAACCCCCAACTCCTAATTTATTTCCCCTTCCCCATCCCCTTTGACAACTGTAAATTTACTTTCTGTGTCATCTGTGAATCTATTTGTGTTTTGTAAATAAGTTCATTTGCATCATGTTTTTAGGTTCCAGATGAGTGATAACATATGATGTTTGTCTTTCTTTGGATAATAATCTCTAGGCCCATTGATTTTGCTGTAACTGACATTACTTCATACTTGTTTATGACTGAATTTTGGATGTTTTATATATATATGTTTACATATATTTATAACATTGTCATGAGATAGAAATGAAAATAGCCTTTATTTGCAGGTGAAAAATCTGAGTATCTGAGTAACTAGGAGCTTATGGCACTAGTTGATGGTGGAACTGACATGAATCTTTTGGTGTCAGAACCTGTTTTCTTAACTGCTTATGGTTTTGGCTCTCATAGCCCCAATCTGATACCACCCTAATTCCTTGTGACCTGGAAGACTTTACAAACATCCCTGAAAGGATTATATCTAAATACCATTGCTTTGCATGCATGCTCAGCCATGTCTGACTCTTTGTGATCCCATGGACCATAGTCCACCAGGCTCCTCTGTCCATGGCATTTCCCAAGCAAGAATACTGGAGCCATTTACCATTTCCTTCTCCAGGGGATCTTTCTGACCCAAGGGTCAAACCCATGTCTCCTACACTAGCAGGTAGATTCTTTAGCACTGAGCCACATGGAAAACCTATCTAAATTAGTTGTCAGCTAATGCATAATCAAAATTACATTAACAAGTAATTGAAGAATAATTAGATAAATAATTTTAGGAAGAAGAAGATGTTTGCCTAATTTCAGATTGTCCAAATTTGTCCTGGCAGAAAGGATCAGTAGAATGAAGCATAAGTCTATCTTTACCTCAGTATCTAATGCAAAATATTCACATGTCTAAGCATTGATTTAGCCTTCAACTGGCTTCTACTAAACTAGATGTGAAAAGACATTTTAAATTCTTTGGGATGGCTGGTGAGACCCTACCTTCTTGATCATTGATTTTTATCTTATTTCTCTTTGTTATGAATTGTGGACTTAAGAAGAAAAATAAAACTTTATGATGGCTAATAAAAGAGAAAGCCAATGTAAAACTCAACTCCCATTTAACACCACCCCATTAGTTTTTTTTCCTTTTTATATAAATCTATAAACAGAATTTGAAAAAAAAAAAGATAGTATATAAAAATCCAATTTGTGTCACAGAAAGCCATAAAGAAATTCTAACACATAAGGATTGTGTACAGCAGAGTAAAAGAGAAAAACATCATTTCNGGAAACTGGAAATTAAAACTACATTTGAGATACCTTTTAGATCAGAGGTTCTCAACTTTCGTGGCACCAGAGATTAGTTTCATAGCAGCCAGTTTTTCTACAGACAGGATGGAAATGGGGTGGTTCCAGCAGTAATAAAAGCAAATGAAGCTTCACTTGCTCACTGGCTTCTCACCTCATGCTGTGTGGCCCAGTCCTAATAGGTCACAGACCAGTACAGATTCCCAGCAATGGGACTGGGGACCACTGCTTTAGAGCAATGTAGGTAATTAAGTTTAAAAGGTTGACAATACCAGGTATTGGCAAGGAGCCTTGATACATTGCTGGTGGGAATGCAAAATGATACAACAAATTTAGAAAATAGTAAAGTAGGGTTTATGAGTGGTTTGTTGTTGTTGTTGTTGTTGTTGTTGTTTGTGTGTTTTTTGTTTTTATTTTTAGAAAATTAAACATATATTAATTATACAGTCCAGCAAACTCCTTCCTAGGTATTTGCCCAATAAAAATGAAGCCACAGTTACTTGTTCACAAACATTCAATATTCACAATAACCAAAAACTAGAAATAAGTCAATATCCATCAGCAGGTGGATGATGTGACAGTCTATATAACATCAACAGTGAAACAGAGTAAAATAATGCAAGTAACAATAGAGATAAATTTCAAAAAAGTAGTCCCACTAAGTGAAAAAAATCAGTAGATAAGTGATTACATACAACCAAGGTCCAGAGGAGGGGACAAGTCATAAGAAAATAATGTTTAGGACACCGCCAATTTTTACTATTTCTTGATTTTGGTGGTGATTATAAGACTGTAGTCAATATCAAATTTTATCGAAGTATACACTTAAATGAATATATTTTACTGCATGTGGATTATGTCTCAGGGCTTCCCAGGGGGCACAGTGGTAAAGAATCTGCCTGCCAGTGCAGGAGACACAAAAGACATGGATTCGATCCCTTGGTTGGGAAGATCCCGTAGAGTAGGAAATGGCAACCTGTACCAGAATTCTTGCCTGGGAAATCCTATAGCCAGAGGCTCCTGTGGGCTACAGTCCATGGCATCGGAAGAGTTGGACACCACTGAGCAGAGCACATAAAGTGAGAGGGAGATGAAGTGGTAAAAACAAATATCAAAGCTGCAGACTCATCTATGTGGCTAATTTATGTAACACTTCCACATATTTAGAATCCAAATTTCAAGTCTCAAACAAGGGGCATCCTCTAAAATGAGAAGAGGTCCTCTCTATTGTTTGAAAAGTTGGCTATTCAGACTGGAATGTTCATGCTGTATGGGAAAAGCACCAGCTAAAGTATCTGACTTATTTTTTCATTTCATATGTAAAGAGAGACCCTTTCTTTCTCTCACTGCTGCTCTTTGGGGCCAGGGAGCTATCACTTTGGTAAGAAGGAGCTTTCTGCTTCCATGTGAGTGGAAGGCACAGTGGCTGATCCCTGAAAGTCAACTTCTGGGTGGATGCAGGTGCCTTATCATCAGAGGGCTTCCCTGGTGGCTCAGAGGGTAAAGTGTCTGCTTGCAATGCAGGAGACCTAGGTTTGATCCCTGGGTTAGGAAGATCCCCTGGAGAAGGAAATGGCAACCCACTCCAGTACTATTGCCTGGAAAATCCCATAGGCAGAGAAGCCTGGTAGACTACAGTCCATGGGATCGCAGAGTCGGACACGACTGAGCGACTTCACTTTACCGTCAGAAGTGCTGTGCTCTGATTTGATCAGACATCTACCTTGCCTGTGGTTTAGAGCCTGTGCAACTACCTTTTCTGTCTGTAATCTAAAAGCTGTTTGACTTCTTGGGGCCAAGCTTCTTCTCCCAGAGACTTTACACCTGAGATTGGGTTCACTGTCTTCCTGGCTGCCATCTCCTAAGGCGTCTTTCTCTGTGTGAGGCTTCTGGATGATGGCATAGAGATTTCTGTTCCTAATTCTCAGTGAAATCAGAAATTCATAAAAAAGTACATAAAGAATAAAGACACTGACTTTGGAGGACAAGTTGGCCTTCTGTAATCACTTCTCATAACACTCTCAAACACAGTTTTCGCAATCTTTTAGGAGCTTTCTGCCATGGTGGACATTTACCTTAAAGTCACACCATTCAGGGAACTTCCCTTGGTGGTCCTGGGGTTAAAACTCTGCACTTTTGGGGTAGTAGGTGTGAGTTTAATCCCTGGTTAGAAACTAAGATTCCACATACTCTGAGGTGAAAAAAAAAATTACACTATTTTTATCTTTTATAAGCAGAGTTGAAATGTCCTGTATTCCCTTAGTTCACCACCTTATGTAATATTTGAAATATAAATGAAAAAAACTATTGAGGATGAAGTTAAAAGGAAGTTATTTATTAAATTCTTTGTTAATGTTCTTTATCATCAAATTTAGTAGATTCATTCTATATATAATTACTGAAGAAACCAGATGGCTTGATAAATATTTTGTTAATAATAATAGTCAAATGGCTAATCTGCTTCTAGAATTTGCCCCTTTGTTTCACTAAGCAATAGAGAGAATGGTTGTTTTACTTACTTTATTTTAAAATATATTTAGGAGTAAACTAGGACAACTGGAAATAAAAAGGATTATATCTAGAAGCTGAAGGAAAATTATATTTTATATATATATATATATACATGTAAGCATGGGCATTCCTGGTGGCTCAGACAATAAAGGATCTGCCTTCAATGTAGGAGACCTGGGTTTAATCCCTGGGTCAGGAAGGTGCCCTGGAGAAGGGAATGGCTACCCACTCCAATATTCTTGCCTGGCAGGTTACAGTCCACTGGAGGTCTCAAAGAGTCTGACATGACTAAGCAACTAACACATGTAAGCATATACACACACACACACCCCACACACATATATGCACACAAACACACATATCAGACTTTCTCCATTTTTATACTTGCAGGTCCTTTAGTCTTCTGTTTCTTTCTTTTCTCCTCTTCCTCATAACTAATGAGAACTCAACAACACAAAATGCTTTTGCCACCACTGAAAACTGTTTTCCAGTGAATTCATGGGCACATCACCTTTCTAGAGTCATTTTACATCAGACTTTCTTTAATCAGTTAATTTAAAAATGATAATAATGGCTACCAAAATCAAACAGTTTCTTCAAATACAACTATAACATCTTTTTTCTTAGTATCGCCAATTTCTAACCATAGAGGCAAAAATTGTCAATAATTGTGTTGTGTTGAATGCAAATACTTTTTACTAATAAACATTACCTGTTCTTAGAAAATATTAAGACCTGTGAACCAATAACTTCCAGATGTTCAAGCTGGATTTAGGAAAGGCAGAGGAACCAGAGATCAAATGGCCAACATCTGTTTGACTATAGAAAAAGCAATAGAGTTCCAGAAACACATCTACTTTTGCTTTATGGGCTATGTTGAAGTCTTTGGCTGTGTGGATCACAACAAACTGTGGAAAACTCTTAAAGAGATGGGAATACCAGACCACTGTGCCTGCCTCCAGAAAAATTTGTATGCAGGTTAAGAAGCAACAGTTAGAAACATGGAACAATGAACTGTTTCCAAATTGGGAAAGGAGTATATCAAAGCTGTATATTATAACTCTACTTATTTAAATCATATGCAGAATACATCATGTGAAATACCTGGCTGGATGAAGCACAAGCTGGAATCAAGATTTCTGGGAGAAATATCAATAAGCTCAGATATGCAAATGACACCACCCTTATTGCAGAAATTGAAGAGGAGCTAAAGAGCCTCTTGATGAAAGTAAAAGAGGGGAGTGAAAAATCTGCTTAAAACTCAACATTTAAAAATCAAAGAAGATCCAGGTATCTGGTCCCAACTCTTCATGGCAAAGAGATGGGGAAACAAAAGAGTGAGAAACTTTATTTTGTGAGGGGCTCCAAAATCACTGCAGATGATGACTGCAGTCATGAAATTAAAAGATGCTTGCTTCTTGGAAGAAAAGCTATGACCAACCTGGACAGTTTACTAAAAAGCAGAGACATATTTTGCCAACAAAAATCCATTAGTCAAAGCTATGATTTTTCCATAGTCATGTATGGATATGAAAGCTGGACCATAAGGAAAGCTGAGTGCCAAAGAATTAATGCTTTTGAACTGTGGTGCTGGAGAAGACTCGAGAGTCCCTTGGACTGCAAGATCAAATCAATCAACCCTAAAGGAAATCAGTACTGAATATTCATTGGAAGGATTGATGCTGAAGCCAAAGCTCCAATACTTTGGCCACCTGATGCCAAGAGCCAATTCATTGGTAAAGACCCTGATGCTGGAAAGATTTGAAAGCAAGAGGAGAAGGGGATGACAGAGGATAAGATGGTTGGATGGCATCACCAACTCAAAGGGCATGAGTTTGAGCAAGCTCTGGGAGTTGGTGATGAACAGGAAAGCCTTGTGTGCTGCAGTCCATAGGGTCGCAAAGAGTTAGACACGACTGAACCACGGAACTGAACTGAAAAGGCATCAATGCTTACTATTACTTATTCTTTTTCAGGGCTTCCCAGGTGGTGCCAGTGGTAAAAAAAAAAAACAAACAAACAAACAAAAAAAAAACAGCCTGTCAATGCAGGAGATGTAAGTGATTCGAGATCAGTCACTATGTCCATAAGATCCCCTGGAGGAAGACATGACAGCTCGCTCCAGTATTCTTGTCTGGAGAATCCCATGGACAGAGGAGCCTGGCAATCTACTATCCATAGTGATGCAAAGAGTCAGACATGACTGAAGCAACTTAGCACAGTACACACACATTATTCATTTTCACAGAAAAGAGATAAAACCAATTAACGAGGGCCCAAGAATAAGGGGCAGGGGGAAGAAGGGTAATTAAATCAGGTTTTTAAATGTATTGTTTATTTCTTTTCCCTGTAATAATTCAGCATCCAGGTGGAAGCAAATAATTTAATTAGATTTTCATAACACCCTTATTTAGTTCAGATTTTTTAAAACACAAATTTACATTGCATAATGTATATTTTACAGACTGTAGGATACAAGGTCAATATATAAGCCAGTCATATTTCTGTACATTAGCCATAGAAAGTTGGAATTTGAAATTAAAAAAAGAAATTTGCTATAACACCAAAAATAAAGTATGTAGAGAATTATCTGTCTGATGAACACTACCCACTAATGAAGAGATTCAATGTAGATCTAAAGAAAAGAACAGCTCTACTGTATTCAAAGACTGGAAGACCCAATATTAAAGGCATTAATTCTCCACAATTTCTTTCTAGATTGAATGCAATCCCGGCAGATTTCTTTTTCTTTTCTTTCTGAGTTTTTTTTTTATTTTTTTTTTGCTTTGTCCCTTTGAGTGCTTAAGGGGGAATAACAATCAATGTAAATTTAATTTTCCTAAATGTTTTTTAAAGTTTATAGAATTACTAAACATGGTTACTGAAAGTTTCACTCAAGTGATTAAGTTTGAGTTTTAGCTGACCCATGAGGGCTATCAAAAAAAAAAAAACTAACCTGAATTTAGATGGGTAGATTTGATCTGAAAAGACTATTGCAATGAGGCAGGGGAATTATTATACTAGAGGGAAGGAGACTATTGCAATAGGGGAAAGAGGGTANAAGTTTGGGTTTTAGCTGACCCATGAGGGCTATCAAAAAAAAAAAAAAAACTAACCTGAATTTAGATGGGTAGATTTGATCTGAAAAGACTATTGCAATGAGGCAGGGGAATTATTATACTAGAGGGAAGGAGACTATTGCAATAGGGGAAAGAGGGTATTTTAATACAAGTTTGTATATATTTAGTCACTCAGTTCCATGAAATTCCATCACTTCATGGCAAATAGATGAGGAAACAATGGAAGCAATGAGAAACTTTATTTTCTTAGATTCCAAAATCACTGCAGATGGTGACTGTAGCTATGACATCAAAAGATCCCTGCTTCTTGAAGAAAAGTTATGATAAAACTAGACAGCATATTAAAAAGCAGAGAGATTACTCTGGGAGCAAATGTCCATCTAATCAAAGCTATGGCTTTTCCAGTAGTCATGTATGAATGTGAGAGCTGGACCATAAAGAAGACTGAGTACCAAAGAACTGATGCTTTTGAACTGTAGTGTTGGAGAAGACTCTTGAGAGTCCTTTGGACTATAAGGAGATCCAGCCAGTCACTCCTAAAGGAGGTCAATCCTGGGTGTTCATTGGAAGGACCAATGCTGAAGCTGAAACTCCCATACTGACTCATCGGAAAAGACCCTGAAGCTGGGAGAATTGAAGGTGGGAGGAGAAGGAGATGACAGGATGAGATGTTAGGATGGCATCTCCAACTCAATGGACATGAGTCTGAGCAAAGTCTGGGCGATGGTGAAGAACAGGGAAGCCTTGCATGTTGCAGTCTGTGGGGTCACAAAGAGTTAGACACTACTGAGTGACTGAACAACAAGTTGTTCAGCCATTTTCGACTCTTTGTAGCCTCGCCTCACGGACTGCAGCCCACCTGGAGTGGGTTACCATGGCCTCCTCCAGGGGATCTTCCCAATCTAGGAATCAAATCTGCTTCTCCTGTCTTCTGCTTTGGAAGGCAGATTCTTTACCACTAGAGCCACGTGGGAAACCCTATTTTCATACAAGAAAGAGAACTATGTTAACTAATAGAGAAAGACTATTACAATGGGTAGAAAAGTGAACTGTAAGATCTAGAATTGTCTCAAAGGTCAGGTAGAAAAGGCTTTTCTATCCTAGATAGGGCAGTTAGCAAGAGAAGAGGAAAACCAGGTGTGGGGAGCAAGATGAACAGGTGGCATGAACAGGCAGTTGAGCAGAACAGAACTGCTTTTCAGAAGGGGCCATCCCACAGTGCTTGCTTAGGCTTAAGAATGGGTCAAAGTTCAGAGACCTTGAGAGGAAAGAGACGCCTAATTAAAGTTTGGTTAAGTGAGAGGACATGTTGTCAAGGCTCAACAGTAGAGACAAACAGTGAATTTCATCACTTGTGAGACAAAGAATGAGAACGTTCAGGGTCAAGAGCTTCTCCCTGATTCCTATCTAAATCAGATGAAGAAAGGTGATTTTAGCAGTGACCCATTTCCTGGAACACAAAATGATGGAGGATTTCTTAATGATCACTGTTTTCCAGGAGCACAACCTCAGGTAAAGTTCAACATTGTCAGAGTCCACTCAAGACAAGCAAAATGAAGATACTGTCTTCTTCCTCTAAGAGTTTAATTTTGCTACATTGTTCAGAACTCCAAAAACTAAATTCCTCATAAGTGGTCAATCTATCTGTATATGTTAGAAATTTCTTATTTTTCTCTTTAGAAAAGAGAGAAGTCTCAATCATTAACAAGAAAACATTAGATCATTTGAGTATGCCATTGTTCATTTATTTATTGCTTAGCAAATGAATCTAGGCTAGTGATGTAGGAAAAAGATTGCATATGGATCATATCAGGTTCATTGTACTGTAAACAGGAGATGGAAAGATTTTCAAAGGAGAACTGAGGTTTTATTAATAAAAGCCAGTTTTGGCTTCCCTACTGTCCTTGAGATCTTAAGTCTCAGCTGCTAAAGGACCCTCCCTGCTTTAGTGCCTTCCGCCTCCTAAGGGTATGAGCTTTGGTCTGAGTAAAGAGAAGAAGATCAAAGAAAAGCATGCCAAGCATTCACCACCTTCTCTCCACATTCTAGGACAGCACCTGCTGTTCTTCCCTGGGGTACGGATACTCTTTATGAGAAGTAATATCGAGACACCGATGGGCCCAGGTTCACCTTGGATTTTATCACTCTAATAAAAACATCATTAGAATTGCTTTTTATTATGCATATGGTAATCTGAAGTTTTATTTTACAATGGTACCATTTCTTTAAAAACTTGTGCATATATACAGTGATTTGCCTCTTCTCCAATGTTAGAAAGGTTTATTTTTTACAAAAATTTACTACAGAATTCATTCAAAAATAATTTTACCTTATGCAATTATAACTTAGAATAACTGCAGTAGTGGAGCTTGCATTTTGTATTAAAGGACCCCCATGTGAAGATTTTTGAATGGCAATTTAATTTGTTAGTTACAGTGGAGTGTTTTTGTTTTTTGTTTTTTGCCCATGTTCCCAGTTTTCTTCTCAGTCCTTTATGGAGATAGAAAACAAAGAGAAAGAATTTGGTATGAAGAACCATTTTTTTAAATGTATCATGAATTTTCTTTTCTTCTCCAGACCTAATAGAGATAAATTAGCACCAGCTTCACAAAGTTTATGAACAAAGCATTCAGAATACAGAATGCCAGGCATACACTTTGAAGGGGAATAGAAGGTTGCATCCCTTGCCAGCCTTGGAGTTACTAACATAACACCATGCTTATGAATTTGCAGCCACATGTACAGGAATGTGAGAAAATCTATGGCACCTTATTTCTTTAACTCAAACTAAATCTGACTCCATGTCTGCTTCATGCTGTCCTGAAGTTAACTTTTACATCAGTCTTTCTTGAAGATTTCAAATGACCTACTTGCCTTTCGTGTGCTAACATGCTAAGTTGCTTCCATTATGTCCCACTGTTTGCAACACTATGGACTGTAGCCCACCAGGTTCCTCCACCCATGGGATTCTCCAGGCAAAAATACTGGAGCAAGTTGCCATGCTTTCCTCCAGAGGATCTTCCTGACCCAGGGATCAAAACTGCAACTCCCACATTACAGGTGGATTCTTTACTGCTGAGCCACTGTGGAAGATCAACCTATTTGGCTTATGCAGAACAAAATATTCATGAATGACTACTCCAGTTTCAACCCATATAGATAATCCTCGGAGGTTCATTATTGAAATCCACCCTGTTTTGTGATGTTTGGTGGCTCTCCTCCTTCTCTGTTTTTATTGGATAAGGGGAACACTGTCAAGACCAAGATCCTCAGTCCAGCCTCCCTAAGTGACTTGTACAACCATTCTTCTTAGCAATCTAGCCATGTCCAAGCCCCTGTGAGAATCTTGTGGTCTCCTCACACTGCCCCTTTCCTAGTCTCAAATATTCTCCCCACTGTCTTGCTCTGACTGAAAGACGAGACTCTCTGACTCCTTGCCAGAAAACTTCAAGTTTTTTAGACTTTCACAAAAGCTTAAGAAGGTGGTTGTGTACAAAAACCCTCGAGAAAAGAAAACAAAGGCACTTCCTTCTGGAACGGCAGAGGAGAGAATACAGAGATCAAAGTACGAACAGTTCCTAGTCTCTGATTTTTCCATCTCAAAGAGCACACAACACGGATGACCATCTGAGTACATCTTTCCGCCACCTGGGCTACTCAAATGTTGAAAGTTGGCCACCAGAATAAGGCCCTCAAAGAGACTCAGTGCGGAAATCATTATCACGCTTTCTTCATCCACTGTGAGGGAAACAGATGAGGGGAAGAACAGATCATTAACTGAATTCCCAGCTGGACCACTGATAACATTATGTATATATGTATAGATTTATGTCTCACTTATTGTTACATCTATACTCACTCCTGGTTTTTGAGTATGACTGTGGGTATTTCTTTTAAACTTGATTTATCTACAGGAAACCCAGGGAAGAGCAGCTACCATCTCAGTATCATGCATATTCCAAAGTAGGTTGAGTAGAATATGGCAGCAGATCTGGAGTGAAGGGTGAGAAGAGTAAACTCATTCCATAGGATTAAACAAAGATCTGGTTTGATGTTAGAATATAATCCAATCAACTATTAAATATTTTATTTTAAGGAATGAAAGCATTATACAAATTACGGTATAATTTCATATTTTCTAATGTTTTGGGGATGTGCTTTATGTTGTGAAAGATACTTAGAGTCTTAAAACTTTCACTTCCTTTCAGAGACCAGATAATTTTCTTACAGAAATAAGACAGATATGATATATTTCCTATGGGACGCTTCAGGTATGAATCTAGCATCCTCGAACATGTACACAATACTTTAACCTGGGGACACAAACATATGAGGTTAAGATTGCAGGGTTTATACCCTTTAAGCTTTAAATTAAAGGGCAGTTCACTTGTTTATGAAACTTTCCGTATGTCTTTCATAGGTTGGATGGGCAAAGGGTTAGGAAAAAATAGCCTCAGTTCAGTTCCCTTCAGTCGCTCAGTTGTGTCTGACTATTTGCAACCCTATGAATCACAGCACGCCAGGCCTCCATGTCCATCACCAACTCCTGGAGTTCACTTAGACTCATGTCAATCGCGTCGGTGATGCCATCCAGCCATTTTCTCCTCTGTCGTCTTCTTCTCCTCCTGCCCCCAATCCCTCTCAGCATCAGAGTCTTTTCCAATGAGTCAACTCTTTGCATGAGNCCATCTACAGTGATTTTGGAGCCCCCCCAAAATAAAGTCTGACACTGTTTCCACTGTTTCCCCATCTATTTCCCATGAAGTGATGGGACCAGATGTCATGATCTTCGTTTTCTGAATGTTGAGCTTTAAGCCAACTTTTTCACTTTCCTCTTTCACTTTCATCAAGAAGATTTTTAGCTCCTCTTCACTTTCTGCCCTAAGGGTGGTGTCATCTGCATATCTGAGCTTATTGATATTTCTCCCAACAATCATGATTCCAGCTTGTGCTTCTTCCAGCCCAAGGTTTCTCATGATGTGCTCTGCATATAAGTTAAATAAAGCAGGGTAACAATATACAGCTTTGATGTACTCCTTTTCCTATTTGCAGCCAGTTTGTTGTTCCATGTCCAATTCTAACTGTTGCTTCCTGATAGATTTCTCAAGAGGCAGGTCCGGAGTTCTGGTATTCCCATCTCTTTCAGAATTTTCAACAGTTTATTGTGATCCACTCAGTGTAAGGCTTTGGCATAGTCAATAAAGCCAAAATAGATGTTTTTGTGGAACTCTCTTGCATTTTCCATGATCCAGCGGATGTTGGCAATTTGATCTCTGGTTCCTCTGCCTTTTCTAAATCCAACTGGAACATCTGGAAGTTCACGGTTCACGTACTGCTGAAGCCTGACTTGGAGAATTTTGAGCATTACTTTATTAGCGTGTGAGATGACTGCAATTGTGTGGTAGTCTGAGCATTCTTTGGCATTGTCTTCTTTGAGATTGGAATGAAAACTGACCTTTTCCAGTCTTGTGGCCACTGCTGAGCTTTCCAAATTTGCTGGCATGTTGAGTGCAGCACTTTCACAGAATCATCTTTCAGGATTTGAAATAGTTCAACTGGAATTCCATCACCTCCACTAGCTTCATTCGTAGTGATGCTTTCTATGGCCCACTTGACTTCACATTCCAGGATGTCTTACTCTAGATGAGTGATCACACCATTGTGGTTATCTGTGTCATGAAGGTCTTTTTTGTACAGTTCTCATGTGTATTCTTGCCATCTTTTCTTAATATCTTCTGCTCCTGGTATGTCNTCATTCGTAGTGATGCTTTCTATGGCCCACTTGACTTCACATTCCAGGATGTCTTACTCTAGATGAGTGATCACACCATTGTGGTTATCTGTGTCATGAAGGTCTTTTTTGTACAGTTCTCCTGTGTATTCTTGCCATCTTTTCTTAATATCTTCTGCTCCTGGTATGTCCATACCATTTCTTTCCTTTATCGAGTCCATCTTTGCGTGAAATTTTCTCTTGGTATCTCTAATTTTCTTGAAAAGATCTCTAGTCTTTCCCATTCTGTTGTTTTCCTCTATTTCTTTGCATTGATTGCCGAGGAAGGCTTTCTTATCTCTTCTTGCTATTCTTTGGAACTCTGCATTCAGATGCTTATCTTTCCTTTTCTTCTTTGCTTTTTGCTTCTCTTCTTTTCACAGCTATTTGTAAGGCTTCCTCAGACAACCATTTTGCTTTTTTGTGTTTCTTTTCCATGGGGTGGTCTTATTACCTGTCTACTGTATAATGTCACCAACCTCCGTCCATAGTTCAGCAGGCACTCTATCTATCAGATCTAGTC
>SJYA01000299.1:1990269-2028132 GCA_006410615.1 Neotragus moschatus | reverse complement strand
AATTTGCCTTGATTCATGGACCTGACATTCCAGGTTCCTATGCAATATTGTTCTTTAAAGCATTGGACCTTGCTTCTTTCACCAGTCACATCCACAGCTGGGTATTGTTTTTGCTTTGTCTCCATCCCTTCATTCTTTCTGGAGTTATTTCTCCACTGATCCCCAGTAGCATGAGCAGTTGAAAAGGCAAAATGATAGGATACTGAAAGAGGAACTCCCTAGGTCAGTAGGTGTCCAATAGGCTACTTGTTATTCAAGGGACTCGCAAAAGTCTTCCCCAGCACCAAGTTTGAAAAGATCAGTTCTTCGACACTCAGCCTTCTTTAATGCTTCAAGTCTCCCGTCTCTACATGATTTCTGGAAAACCATAGCTTTGTCTAGACAGACCTTTATCTGAAAAGTAATGTCTCTGCTTTTTAATATTCTGTCTAGTTTTGTCATAGCTTTTCTTCCAAAGAGCAAGCATTTTTCTAATTTTGTGACTGTAGTCACCAACTGCAGTGATTTGGGAGCTCAAGAAAATAAAATCTGTCAGTGCTTCCAATTTTTCCCCATCTATTTGTCATGAAGTCAAGGGACTGGATGCCATGATCTTTGTTTTTTGAATACTGAGTTTTAAGCAAGCTTTTTCACTCTCCTCTTTCACCTTCATCAAGAGGCTCTTTATAGTCTCTTCACTTTCTACCACTAGGGTGGTGTTATCTGCATATCTGAGGTTATTGATACTTCTCCCAGCAAACTTCGTCCCAGCATGTAATTCATCCAGCCCGACACTTCACATGATGTACTCTGCATAGAAGTAAATGAGCAGGGTAACAATATACAGCCTTGATGTACTCATTTTCCAGTTTTGAACCAATCTGTTGTTCCATGTAAGGTTCTTCTTGAACCACATGCTGGTTTCTCACAGGACAGGTAAAGTGGTCTGGTATTCCCATCTATTTCAGAATTCCAAACTTTAGTGGCGTAAAACAACGGTCATGCTCCTGGATACAGTAAGTCTGGAATTTGTAGGTATACAGCAGGAATGGCTTGTATGTGCAGATGTGTATAAGAGACAGCACACAGATNGTGGTCTGGTATTCCCATCTATTTCAGAATTCCAAACTTTAGTGGCGTAAAACAACGGTCATGCTCCTGGATACAGTAAATCGGGGATTTGTAGGTATATGGCAGGAATGGCTTGTATCTGCTCCATTATCTAATCTCAGCTAGGAGGACTTAAGGAGGCAGGTGACTTGCAGCTCCAGGCTAGTATTATCAAGAAACATCTTCTTGTGAGTCATATATGCCAGACTCTCACATCTGACAGCTGATCTAATTGTTGGCATGTACCTTAGCTGGAACTGTCAGCAGGAAAACTCCAGTAGCCCCTCCAAATGTCTGAGCTTTATCATAGTTTAGTGCCCTCAGACTTCTTACATGGTGGCTCATGGGTCCAAAGATAAGTGTCCCAAGAGATCCAAATAAATGCACAATCACCATTTATACACTGCATAGGAAGTCACATAGCTTCACTTTGCTCTAGTCACAAACCCATTCAAAAGTAAAGGTAAGGAACATAGGACCCATCTCACATTGAAAAGTGTACCAAAGCCAGGTTGTCAGAAGAGCACATAGGATGGGAGATATTCTGGATAATTTGAGAAAATACAATCTGCCTCACTAACTGACCCACGAGAATTCCTAATATATATATGATTTTCTTCCTTTCCTACTTCTCAGGACCATTTGGCCAGGTTTCTGATCAAGTAACATACTTTTGTGTGTGTGTGTGTGTGTTTAATTCATCAACAAAGCTTTATTTAATACCAACTGTGAGGTCCAGGAGTTGGTGATGGACAGGTAAGCCTGGTGTGCTGGGGTCACAAAGAGTTGGGCATGACTGAGCGACTGAACTGAACTGATGATCATCACTGGCTTCCCTGGAGGCCTCGATGGTAAAGAATCTGCCTGCAATGCAGGACACTCGGGTTTGATCCTTGGGTCAGGAAGATCCCCTGAAGAAAGGAATGGCTACCCACTCCAGTATTCTTGCCTGGAGAATCCCATGGACAGAGTACCCTGGTGGGCTACAGCCTATGGGGGTCACAAAGAATTGGACATGACTGAGTTACTAACACTTGACTTGATCATTATCATTAAGGATTGTTGCAAAAAACAGAAAAGAGTGTGGCCTTTGGCACATGCCATCCAAACAGGCCTGCCAGAGTTAAACGGTCTTGGTTATTCTTTAGCCCTTACTACTAACAAATACTTTAGGGCTTCCCAGGTGGCACAGTGTTTTTAAAGAATCCACCTGCCAATACTGGAGATGCAAGAGTCACAGGTTTGATCCCTGGGTCAGGAAGATACACTGGAAAAGGAAATGGCAACCCACTCTAGTAGTCTTGTCTAGAAAATTCTAAGGTCAGAGGAGCCTAGTGCACTACAGTTCATGGGGTCGCAAAGAATAGGACAGGACTGAGCATGCACACATACACTAGCAAACACTTGTAGCTGGACTTGGCCTTCACAAAGCTAATTATTCTCTGACTCCATATAGATGATACCCTGCCACTGATATTCTTCTCCCCGTGCACTGTGTGTGTCTGCTCAGTCACACGGTTGTGTCCAACTTTTTGCAACTCTGTGGACTGTAGGCTCTGCTGGGCTCTTCTGTCCATGGGATTTTGTAAAATTCTACATTTCAGAAAGAAGGTAATGGACTGATAATTTTAGGAACATCAGACCCAGTTGCTGTGTTGCCTGATGCCAGATGTGGCTGTTTTGAAACTTTGCAAAAGGAAAAACAAAAATGCAAGATCATTGTAAGGATATAAAACCTCTCCCTGTTCCTGAGATGGGGGTACAGTTCTTGCGGTACTAGCCTACTGTGTTTCCCTTTTGTCTGGCCAAAAATAATAAAGCTGCTCTTTTTTATTTCCTCCAAACTTTTTCTCTATATTTCTATTTGACATCAGTGGACAAGGAGCCAAGATTTTGGCAACAAGATGAGTGTTGATTGCATATATAGTATATACCAGGCACTATTTGAAGCACTTAACCTGCATTGCTTATTTGATTNAGTTCTTGCGGTACTAGCCTACTGTGTTTCCCTTTTGTCTGGCAAAAATAATAAAGCTGCTCTTTTTTATTTCCTCCAAACTTTTTCTCTATATTTCTATTTGACGTCAGTGGACAAGGAGCCAAGATTTTGGCAACAGGGTCAGTGTTGATTGCATATATAGTATATACCAGGCACTATTTGAAGCACTTAACCTGCATTGCTTATTTGATTCTCATAACACACTTATGAGGTAGGTATTATAAATGACTTTGTTTTAGAGAGGAGCAAACTGAAGTTTAGAGAAATCAAGTGACTTTCTGTGTAGGTCTCTAGCTCAGGATTTGAATCAGAATGGCATGGCCCTGGAGAGCATAGTTTTAACCACTCACTGGATCCTGTCCTGTCTTCATCCAAGTCTACATAACATATTGCAATGCATGAATGTATTATTTATAACATAATAATAATAAATATAATGATAAGTAATAATAAAATTGGACAATTTATAATACACATTTATGCACTGATTTTCTTTAAAAGAATAAAATTACCTTAAAATGTAGTCCTAGAAAGCCTTGGAAGTATGAATATCATATTTATACATTATTATTTTTATTGTAGAAACATGACTGATATTTGTTGGATACCTTCAACATGCCCAACATTAAGCTAGATTTTTTTTTCTTTCTCGGAAATAATGTTGTATGGTAGGTACTGTTATTCTTGTTTACTTGGCTGCAATATTCTCTCTCATCTTTCTTTTTCTTTGTATTCAGTCATATTTATTGGGCTCTTTTCTGTATGGAACACTCTCTGAAGATTACAGACAAAATACTTTTAGGTCCAAGCATTTACCTGTCCTCAAAGATCTTGCAGTTTATCCATAAGAAGAGAAAAAGACAATTTTTAGTATTACTATGATTTTGGCTGTGCTGTGCAGCATGAGGAAATCTTAGTTCCCCAAACAGAGATTGAATCTGTGCCCCTGTACGGATAATAGAAGCATGGTGTCTTAACCACTGGACTGCCGGGAAAACCCTGATAGGCAATTGAAGAAGTAATTACAATAAAACATGTGAAAAACACCACACTGAGGGAATCACTGAAAACCATGGAGCCCATTGCAAGAGACCTGCTCTCATCTAAGGGTGATCAGAAACAACCCAGAAGAAGTGACACTGAAGTTTCATGAAGATTTAGAGAAAGAAACTAATGAATAACAAAGAGGAGCTCTATGTGTATTTTCATTTATTTCTTTCCCAAATCCTAAAAAATATCAAAATTTTTATTTTACAGATGAAGAAATAAGAAAGGAAAGAAGAAGTAACTATTCTAAGCATATCCTGATATGAATTTAAACAAAACAAAACAAAACAAAACAAACAAACAAACAAAAAACTAGGAAATTACATCCAGGCTTTTCTGAATTTAAAATCAAACATTTTCCCTCACAACAGTACTTCACCAAGCACCATCCTCTAACCACCAGCATTCTTAGAAATGCTAGATTGTAAAAATGTAAATTCGTTGGCCCCCAAGACCAGCAGAATCAGAACCCTTGGGGTAAGGCTCAGTAATCTGTGTTTTACTTAGCCTTAGGTGATTCTGAAGCTTCTGAAGTTTGAGGACCATTGCTCTAAACATAAGGAGTGTGTGTACTAGTCATTCAGTCATGTCTGACTCTTTATGACCCCCAGGAATATAGCTCACCAGGCCCCTCTGTCCATGGAATTCTCCAGGCAAGAATACTGGAGTGGGTTGCCATTTCCTTCTCCAGGGGACTTTCCCAACCCAAGGATCGAATCTGGGTCTCCAGCATTGCAGGCAGATGCTTTACAATCTGAGCTACTAGGGAAGCCTAGAACATTAGGAAGTAGAATGAATAAAGTGGGTTGGGCAGGTAACAATCCCCACAGATTTTAAATAGGAGGGAAGTGCGTGCGTGCTCAGTTGCATCCAACTCTGTGACCATGGACTGTAGCCCGCTCAGGCAAGAATACTAGAGTTGGTTACCATTTCTTACCCCAAGGGATCTTCCTGGGCCAGGGATGGAACTCACAACTCCTGCCTCACCTGTATTGGCGCAAGGATTCTTTACCATTGAGGCACCTGGGAAGCCCCAGAGAGATAAGACAAGCTCACACACACACAAAAATAAAGTCAGAAAAAGTGTCTCCTAATTGATTTCTTATGACTTCATAAGTGTTCACTATAAAGGAATTAGATTTCTTGTTTGGATAATCAAGAAAGATATCGGGAAAGATCTAACGAATAAAGTGGCATTGAACTGGAACTTGAAGGCTAATTAGATCCTGATAGACAGTAGAAGTGCTTCTAGAAAGGAGGAGAAGCCCTGAGTGGCCACGTTTGTCAATGAGCAAATAGATGAGTTTAAGTGTAGCCTATGGATTAGAGCAATGGCAAGATGCTTGTTAGAAATGCAAAATCCTGGGTCCCATCTGACCTTTTGAATAAGAATTTACATTCCATCAAGATTCTGGAGCCATGCACAAGCACACTGGTCACTGACGCTTGAGAAGAGCTGATCTAGCCCAGACTGACAGATCAGTTGGGGCTAGTATTGGGACTAGAAGGGGAAACAATTTGAAAAGCAATAATCTAGTAAGTCTCATTCCCTGTTTACATCAAAGTCAGGGGAACAGCTTTGCAGACCATATCACTACAGGTCAACTCTTCAGGTCAGAGTTACTTAGAAAAGCAGAGCTAGAAATGAAAAGGAGGGATGATGAGAATGACTTAGGAGTTATAGAATTTATTAGAGAATAAATTTTCCATAGACCTTTAGGCTGACATGAAACAAACAAACAAAAAAATTATATTTAAGAATTTTCCTAGGAAAAGAGTCCTCTGCCCAAATAATATAATTATTTCTATTGGGAAGAAAAAATAATTCAAGAGGATAAGATCATCTTGAGATGAATCCTTGACCTCCCAAGCTGCAAGTCACAGTATGGATTGCAGAGGATCTGTTATAAACTAAAAATATTCAAACAAGGTTAGTGGCAATACCCCAGGCAGCCCAGATTCTCAAAGACTCTGGCCATACTGCACCCTTGATGACCATTGCCAAAGGCTCAAAACGAAGATCAGGTTAGCTAAGCAGCAGCAGAGGGAGAATGCAAGGGGAGATGGCCCAGAAAGGGAGCAGGAAAAAGATAAATCTTCAGACTGCAAAGTGCAAACTAAGTGAAAAGAGGGTGCAAGAGAAAAAAAGGCAGCAGTAGGTAACCAAGAACCTTAGTAAGACCGGCATGAAAATAGTTGCAACCTAAGGAGAAACCAGCCTCTAAAGAAGCAAAAGGGAGAGAAGCCACATCTGATTCACATCTTGCTGCCTGTACTTCCCTTCCTGTGCATTCCAAAGGAAGATTTTTTATCAATTGTTGGTAAATATGCATTTTAATAGCTATAGAAAGACATTTTAAAATGGGTTATTTCCATCTCATCCCATTTTTTAAGATATATATATATATATTTTAAAGTGTAAATGGCTTAAGAAGTGAAATTTCATGCTGATGGGTTTTTATGCATGTATATCCAAAAATATTGGGATATGAAATTAATGGAAGTTTTGTCTTATGTGTCAACGTAACATTTCAATGTTCAATAACTAAAGAAACAAAATTGGAAAACCAGTGTTTGACAAGAAAGAAGCATAAAGACATGGAAAAGCAAAGTGGGTATAAATTTCATCCAACATACAGCTCAAGGCTGTGAACTTTGTGTAAGTTAGCACACACATTTAATTCTGGCATGTTACAGGCAAGTTAACGTATCTCATATTCCAAATAAACAATGAGAAACACGGACATTTTCAGTTTAAGAGAATTAAATTTCTAGGAAATGACCTTTCCAGGCTAGTGAATGTAAAATATTGAGGTCGTTCAAGAAACAAACAGTTGGCACCTAGGGAAATTGGAATATTTAAAAACATGCCTTGAAGAGCTAAATGACCTTTACTTTTTCACACTAAATATAAAACGCTCACCTGCGTCCAGATTACACATTTATCGAGAGAGTTTGAGTTGAGGNTGACCTTTCCAGGCTAGTGAATGTAAAATATTGAGGTCGTTCAAGAAACAAACAGTTGGCACCTAGGGAAATTGGAATATTTAAAAACATGCCTTGAAGAGCTAAATGACCTTTACTTTTTCACACTAAATATAAAACGCTCACCTGCGTCCAGATTACACATTTATCGAGAGAGTTTGAGTTGAGGTGTTCAAGCATTTAAACTTAAGGCATTAGACTTGCCAAAACTCAAAACATTAAAATGAAGGGGAGTTTCCCTGGAATGATTTTTATCTAGTGCCCGAGGAGAAAAACAAATGGAAATTCACTGTGATCTAAAACACAAAGCTACAGCCACTTTCACTTGCAAAACTTGCAGTTAAAGGATGTAGTTTCCTCTTTTATCTAATTTGGCCAGGGAATAAAGTGGCTGAGCCAGGTATAGGAGCTACTGTGGTGTTTCTATCTTATTATCACCTATTTTGATAATTAGGCAATTACAGCTACTTCTCTAGTTCTTCTATCCTGGGGTTGCAGATTGTTTTCCAAGCATTTCCTCTCCAGTGTCATAAAATTATTTTTCTTCATCTCTATGCTAAAAATAAATAATGTCTAGAAATAACTAGAAATGAATTTTATTTATTTGCTATGTGGGGGGACATATGGAATCTTAGTTCTGAGACCCAGGATCGAACAGCATTCTGCAGTATGGGGATGGAGTCTTAACCACTGGACAGCTAAGGAAAGTCCTAGAAAGAAATTTTAAAAAATAAAATCACATCATAAAAGCCAGATTTCTCTCTTTCTCTATGGGAAAAGGGCCCCAATGATTTGAATAGTTACGCTATGGATTCAGATTCCTTACCAGCCTAGCCATCAGGGAAGCCCAAGAATACTGGAGTGGATAGCCTATCCCTTCCTCAGGGGATCTTTCTGACCCAGGAGTAGAACTGGGGTCTCCTGCATTGCAGGTAGATTCTTTACCAGCAGAGCTACTAGTTTTCATTTAAAAAATACATTAAGTAACTGTAAGGACCTGGACTTCAAAGTGCAGCTGTTAAATCCTCATGCTTTCTAAAATAGAAAGCTAGGTATTATCTGTTATGTGTTTGGACTTGTTAAAGCAACGGTGGTACTCTCCCAAGGGGGGCAGAGCCTTGGAAATATAAGAATGGACCCCAGTGCAAAGTCAATGCCAGCTGGCTTACTTAGGAGATATTAAGAGAATCCTGAAGGAATGTGTTTTAAATCCCCTAAGGGAAAATCACAGACTCCTAACACAAAACTAATGCAATTCTGGAGCTACAATTTGTGGTTGAGGATAAAGTAATACAAATGAGAAAAAGACATTTCAAAGGCTTCATAATCTGTATCTCTCCTTATTAGTCACTCAGTCCTGTCCAGCTTTTTTGTGACCCTATGGACTGTAGCCTCTCATATTCCTCTGTCCATGCTTCTCCAAGTCTCCTGTATCACAGGCAAGTTCTTTATGGCTGAGCCACTGGGAAGTCCCTCTCCTCATTGAGTTCCTGGGTTAAAGACAACTTTATACGGAAAAACATCTCAATCTTTGGTCTCAGGTCAATTTTCTTTTGCCTAATAATCCATCCTTTGCTCACCTCATTACTACTAAAAAATAAAATCAATGTTACTAGGATAAAATATTACCAGTGAGGATGAGAAAGTTCCCTATCATGGAGAAATCCTCCAGGCCCAATTTTACATCAAGACACTGTCTTTGTGAGAAGGAAGCTCAAAGACAACATCCTTAGTAGTAACACTCGCGCACAGAGATCTGAGAACTGAACTGGCAAAATTGGACCTTGATGGGTTTTTATTTTATTGTAAATGCTCTGAGGTTGTTCACAAAGAGCAACCCATCCCCACCCACTCCCCCAAAACAGACATGTAAATCATGGCAAATTAAAACATTCTTTCTTAGCCCCTTAAAAATGTGCCAACAGATTCACTCCACAATCCTACTTGTAGGAATTCATCCTAAGAAAATAATGTCCGATATACTAAAAGGCCAAAACAATGTAGATGTCAACAATAAAGAATTTGGTTAAAGATATAATTGTTGTATAATTGCTAATTGTGATCCTATGGACTGCAGCATTCCAGGCTCTCCCATCCTTCACTGTCTCTTGGAATTTGCTCAGATTCATGTCTATTGAGTCAGTGGTGCTATCTAACCATCATATGCTCTGCTACCCCCTTCTCTTCTTTTGCGTTCAGTATTTCTCAGCATCAGAGTCTTTTCCAATGAGTCAGCTCTTTCATCAGGCTGCCAAAGCACCGGCTTTAGCTTCAGCATCAGTCCTTCCAATGAATATTCAGGGTTCATTTCCTTTAGAATAGGCTGATTTGATCTCCTTGTAGTCCAAGGGACTCTCAAGAGTCTTTGCCAACACCACAATAAGAAAGCATCAGTTAAAGAATACACAACTATTGCAAACAAGCTTTTTAAAGAATTTTTATGGATGTGGGTAACAGCTACATGTTTTGAAGCAGGAAGAGGAGCTGATAAAATATTTGTAGTAAATAATCACATATTTGGAAAAAATAATCCATGTAAATTTAAGGATATGTATGTACTGTGATGTTATATGATTACTTTTGATTTTTATTCTTTTTTTAACTTTCTTCAATAAATATATATTATTCATGCAGTTAAAATTAAAAGAACTAAAAATAACTTATTCAAGAAATGTAAAATATTAAGTTCATGCCATACTTGCTTCCTGATAGCTCAACTGGTAAAGAATCCTGAGTCAGGAAGATCCACTGGGGAAGGATTCCAGCATTCTTGGGCTTCCCTTGTGGCTCAGCTGGTAAAGAATCTGCTTCAGTTCAGTTCAGTTCAGTAGCTCAGTCGTGTCTGACTCTTTGTGACCCCATGAATCACAGCACGGCAGGCCTCCTTGTTCATTACCAACTCCCGGAGTTCACTCAGACTCACACCCATCGAGTCAGTGATGCCATCCAGCCATCTCATCCTCGATCATCCCCTTCTCCTCCTGCCCCCAATCCTTCCCAGCATCAAAGGCTTTTCCAATGAGTCAACTCTTCACATGAGGTGGCCAAAGTACTGGAGCTTCAGCTTTAGCATCATTCCTTCCAAAGAAATCCCAGGGCTGATCTCCTTCAGAATGGACTGGTTGGATCTCCTTGTAGTCCAAGGGACTCTCAAGAGTCGTCTCCAACACCACAGTTCAAAAGCATCAATTCTTCAGTGCTCAGCCTTCTTCACAGTCCAACTCTCACATCCATACATGACCACTGGAAAAACCATAGCCTTGACTAGACGGACCTTTGTTGGCAAAATAATGTCTCTGCTTTTCAATATGCTGTCTAGGTCGGTCGTAAGTTTCCTTCCAAGGAGTAAGCGTGTTTTAATTTCACGGCTGTAGTCACCATCTGCAGTGACTTTGGAGCCCAAAATAATAAAGTCTGACACTGTTTCCACTGTTTCCCCATCTATTTCCCAAGAATCTGCCTACAATGAGGGAAACCTGGGTTCAATTCCTGGTTTGAGAAGATCCGCTGGAGAATGGAAAGACTACCCACTCCAGTATTCTGGCCTAGAGAATTCCATGGACTGTATAGTCCAAGGGATAGCAAAAGGTGGGACACAACTGAGCAACTTTCAATTTCACACTTGCTGACATACTTTTTGTGCATCCTCTTTTTGTGGTGCTTGGGACAAGCAACCTGGCTGGGTACTTCTTGCTTAAGGACTTCAAGACTAGCTTGGCCTCCAGCTTCATCCATCCATTGAGAAAAAGAAAAACCTCTTTTCATAGCAACTTCCTCCAGTTTCCTGTCCCCAAACAGCAGGAGAAAGATTTCCTAGGTGTCAGACCTGCCATGTTTTAGAACATCAAAAGCCAATGTTCCTTGCCCTCTCCCTCACACCTTGGGCTACAGGGGGTGGGCAGAGGAAGGGATCATTGGATTGCCTTCCCATTTCCCTCCCAAGCATGTCAATGGAGACGTGAAGAGAGAGCACATCAGGTCTGGTTTATTCAATCCTTGCATGTTTCCTGAGGATCCTGGAACTTAGATTGGCCTTTGGTGATGACTCCTGGGCATGTGGCTCTTAGGATGCTTTTTATGGTGCTAATTGATGATGTTGTCACGGATGTCTGGAGCCATGAGGTGTGCTGTATCAGCTCATCAGGACTGTCAAGATTGATTCATGCAAACACCAATATTGACAATACTCCTGGTTTCACTGTTGGTATTCTGAATTTCAGTTACTGTGTGGTTGGTTGCATAGCAGTATGTGTCAACATGATCCGTTCTTCTTAAATCTTGGGTCTTAAGACTCAGGTAGGTTTCTCTGTGCAAAGACACTTTGTGCACATTTTGACAGTTCTCAGCTAGAGAGGAAAATGCCTTTTGTGTGATCAAAGATAGGGAAAGAGTCAGAATCCTGTGCCTGACATCCCTAGATTACTTTCAATGAGTATCTTTTTTCTCTTGCTCATGATCCTTCTATTGTACTAAACTGCTGTTGTGCTCATAAGTTGCTGTTTGAATCTTTCTTTTTTGAGTCCTTCTAGAAAAACAGAGGGACTTCTGGTGGCTCAGATAGTCAAGAATCTGCCTGCAGTGCAAGGGACCCAGGTTTGATTCCTGGGTTGGGAAGATCCCCTGAAGAAGGAAATGGCTACTCACTCACATATTCTTGCCTGGAGAATTCTATGGACAAAGAAACTCGGCAGGCTATAGGCCACGGGGTTACAAGAGCTGGACACAACTTAGTGACTAAACCACCAACAACAACAAATTAGAAAACTTCAGGGTAGTTTTTAGGCCCCTGAAATGTAACCATTCCATGTGGGACTCCCTAAGTCACACAATCTGCTTTGCCATTTCTATTCCCTACCAATATGATATTTCATATTTGTCTAGATTTCACCTTTGTAAAAAATCTTGCTGAGCATCTTAATTGAAGAGGCTCTCTTCAATTACCTTCTTTTTTGTACTTCTACACTCCCAGCTGAGGAACTTATCAAGACATGTGTGAAGCAAGACTCAACTACTGTGAACTAGAGGACGGTATAAACAGTGGTGAGATCGCCTTTCTGAATAAGAAAACAGTTCCAGAGAGGCCACAGGCAGGAGACTGCGGACATGGCGGCTGAGGATGAAACCAAATGAAAGAGCCGAAGTGCCTAGGCTCCTAGTGGCTGTTTCCATTGTTTCAGTTCTTTGGCAATGATTGATTTGAGACATTTATTCAGGAAACACAGTCACTGATGCTCACTGTCATTTATCTGATAACTTCTCCAACCTGAAGGTTATTAATTCCTTGCTCAGTCTTTGTCTCTGATCCTACACACTTCGTTCCTTCTGTTTTTCCTCCTAGGAAGAATTTTATATCATTAATCAGTTTTTGGACATCTCTGAGATGTTTTGAAATTTTATGTACTATGCTTTAGGTGTGAAGTTCCATTGGTAACATAATTTTTAGCTCTTGCTATGGATCACTATACTGGAAAATCAACTTCCATTTCTGTATGTGTTTCTTTGGCCTAAAGGCCAGTCCCACGTGCCCTAACTAGTAACATATCTACAGCTGAGAGAATAGATACATTTCCCCAAGTATTTAGATTTCTGGGAGTTTCCTGAAATGGGATAATGGGGGTGGGTGACTGAACCATGGCAGTTTTGCTCTTTAGACACTTGGAGTTTAAATCTTTGAATCAGATTGCAGTAATGGGCAAGAGCATATACATATACACAAATGCTTACTTTGATTAATAATCATTTTAAATAAATTTAATATTTCTTCAGGAGAAGAGCATTTTAAAAAAGCATATGCATGAAAAAGACTATCTTCAAGCGTATGGGTTCATTTGGAACTATTTTAATTTATTCCAACATTTTCAGATGTCTTATCATTCTTGATCCAAGAAAACTTAAATTGTCTACATTTTATTCCTCTGGCTGATACTACCAGACCTAGTGTCCAATATTTTCTCTTCTCCCTTCATCTTAAAAGTCAAGCTGAGTATTTGAATAGGCAGGAAACAGCAGAGCATGTGATTAGTACTTTGTTATCTGTTCTTCAACAACAATGGCAGGAGTTTTACTAAATTTAGTGCGAATTCCAGTTCAATGCAGATCACTGTTAAAATCTTTTCTGCAATGTCCTTTCTATTCTGAAAGGAAAATGTCAATATTTTTCGTTACAAAATTCTTCAACCTATACAACCTTTGACCTAACACATATAATTAGATAACTTTGAAACACAAATTTATATTTGTCACACAATAATAAAGTTGACCCATCTGGCTCCTGAAGTATTACGTGCCTTCAGGATAATCACTGCTTGATCTGTCATTCACTGAGAGTTATGAAGAATCCAGCACATAACAGGAGCAAAGCCAATCATTTTTTTCTTTTTTTTGTAGAATATTAAGCAATTATATTCCTACTGTTAACAGTAATATGTTTTCAAAATTGCCCTACAGAGTAGCACAGTATATCTAACTCATTGGATACTGAATGCTCTTTTTGCCAAAATTGCAGTGTCAAACACACTACTATTATTAATATAAAGAGCTTTTATTGTTTCAAATTTGTTTTTTAAATAATAGAAGTACAGTTTTTCTCCCTCCTCCCCAATTTTTCTTCTTCCTCAGCCTTGAAACTCCAGGAAACAAGTGGACACCAAGCACTGAAAGTTTGAAAAGCAGAATGGGCCAAGATAGAGTAGATGTGGGCCTGGAGAGGGGAATGCACAGAGATTCAACACATGATAGCTCCTAGCAGTCATGCGCATTATACAGTGTGAAAGACAGAAGGGAGAAAAGGGCTAAGCTGCAGAGTGAAAAGAGACCATAATAAAGCTCTACTAGAGAAAGTATCTCAGACAGCAGGTTCATTTAGGGAGGCAGTATAGCCATGACCCATTTCCCGAGTTGTTTGGCTCAGCGGTAAAGTATCCACCTGCTAATGCAGAAGATTCAATCACTGGGTCAGGAAGATCCCCTGGAGAAGGAAACGGCAAATTCCTTCTATATTCTTGCCTGGAAAATGCCATGGACAGAGAAGCCTGGTGACCTACAGTCCGCAGGGTTGCAAAGAATTGGACATGACTGAACAACAGCAACAATAACTAGGATTTAGGTGGACCTTGATTAGAATCCTAGCCTCCTGATTTCCTAATTGTGGGACTTTGGTTAAATAACTGAACACTTCTACATTTTAGTTACTTTAACTGCAAAGGAAGAACTATGATGGTTTCTAATATATTTCTTAAGTGCTCTGTTAAGATCATGGTTAAAAACGCTCATCCGGGTTATAGCTCACACAGCCAACTACCAGAGGCCCCAGAACCTGAATATCCAGAACAGCCTCTTCTTCCTTAGTTTGCAGAATTATTCAGAATAATCTGTAAGAAGCCCATGAAACCTAGCTAGCTACACCTGGTTTGCCTTATATAAACTGCCTGCTACAGTTCCAGCTTGCTATTATCCTTTCTCCAGTTGCAATCTCTAATGCTGCCCTGTATTGACAGGCTTCTGGAAGTAATAATGCTTTTTCCCGTTCATCTATCTAGAGGTCATTTATTATGTCCCACCACCACCAGTCAATCTTAAAGGAAATCAGTCCTGAATATTCATTGGAAGGACTGATGCTGAAGCTTAAGTTCCAAAACTTTGGCCACCCGATGTGAAGAACTGACTCATTGGAAAAGACTCTAATGCTGGGAAAGATTGAAGGCAGGAGGAGAAGGGGACAACAGAGGATGAGATGGTTGGATGGCATTATCAACCCAATGGACATCAGTGTGAGTAAGCTCCAGGTGTTGGTGATGGACAGGGAAGCCTAGCATGCTGCAGTTCATGGGTGGCAGAGTTAGACATGACTGAGCGACTAAACTGAACCATCAGTCAGTCAGTCAGTTAAGTCACTCAGTCATCATCATCAGAATGCAGCAAATTTTAAAATACAGTTCTTGAGACTTGCCTGGTGGTCCAGTAGTTAAGAATCCACTTTGGAATGCAGAGGACGAGGGTTCAGTCCCTGGTTGGGGAACTAAGATCCCACATCCAAGGAGCAACTAAGCCTGAGAGCTCCTAGTACTAAGCTTGTGCACTCCAGACCCTGTATACCACAACTGGAGAAGGCAGTGGCACCCCACTCCAGTACTCTTGCCTGGAAAATCCCATGGATGGAGGAGCCTCGTAGGCTGCAGTCCATGGGGTCGCTGAGGGTCAGACATGATTGAGCGGTTTCACTTTCACTCTTCACTTTCAAAAATTGAAGGAAATGGCAACCCACTCCAGTGTTCTCGCCTTGAGAATCCCAGGGACAGGGGAGCCTGGTGGCCTGCCGTCTATGGAGTTGCACAGAGTCAGACACAACTGAAGCGACTTAGCAGCAGCAGCAGCAGAGAGCCCACATGACTGCAACTACTGGGCCCACAGGCCATAAGTAGAGAGTCCATACACCACAATGGACAATCCCTCATGATAGAGGGATTGTCAAGACCCAACATAGCCAATAAAATAAATATTTTTAAAATAGTGCCCTTAAATTATAATTTATAAAATGATAATTCAATGATTCGCTTAGCACACTACCTAGTACATAATTGTTTTTCTCTCCCTTCTACCACAATTTTTTTGAACTAATGTGAAATTGTTCTTCAGGCTGCGAGATAGGAGACCTCCATGTTACCATAGAAAGCAGATTCAGAAAAAATCTTGGATTTTAAATTTCCTCTTTATTCTACTTTTAAATCTATAAAACATTTCTGACCTGGAAAGGAAGACTTGGGATGAAGAAAAAAATAATAGATTCTGACTAATGTTCATCAATAGAATCTGATTCTATTCATAGAAATATGATTTTGTTTTGTACCTTCCCTTAGGTCAGTTTTGGAAATAAAAATGATTACACCCTTTTTCAGGAAGCATGAGAAAGGGGTCTCACAGAATTTAAAGAGTTGGACACAACTAAGCGACTTACTTTCACTTTCGTTTAGAAGTAAACCAATGTGTCAGCAGATATGTCAGTCCAGGGAGACTCAGGTAGCAGAACCAACTTTTAAGAGCTTCCAAGTAGTGTGTGTGTGCACATGTGAGCTCAGTTATGTCTGGCTCTTTGCGACCTCATGGACTATAGCCCACCAGGCTCCTCTGTCCTTGGAATTTTCCAGGCAAGAATGCTGGAGTGGGTTGCCATTTCCTTGTTCAGGGGATCTTCCCAACCTAAGGATCTAATTCGGGTCTCTGTGTCTCCTGCATTGAAAAGCAGATTCTTTACCACTGAGCCACTTTAGAAGCCAAATAGTGCAAACAGCACTTTTACTATTTCCTCTAAAAAGGTCCAGGGATTTGTAAGGGAATCTGAGCACCATGGTCACATTAAAGGCATATGACTGCGGACTGCATTCGACCAAATGGCCAGATACCAGATGGGAATGTAGATGTCACAGTGGAAGACAGACTAAAAGAATGATCATTACCAACAATCAGAGCTATAGTGTATATTCTAACAGATGCTATAATGAGATACTGGTCAAGGGCTAGACATTTCCCTCTAATGTCATAAAGCTACATCAATCATGCAGCAGAAAAATTTATGTTCACTCAGTATCTTTGTATTCTCACAGCTCTCTTGAACCGAGTAGGACCGAGTGACTAGTTTTAAGCAACGGACTGAGATATGTCACTACTAAGCTGTGGCAGGATAAAATTCTTTGACTATCCAGCAGTCTTTTTTCTATTACAGAGATTGTGGAGGTCGCATGCAGAGATAGATGATCCACAAAATAAAGCCTAGCTGGGCTTCTAAGGCATCATTTAGAAGCAAGCCATCAGGGGAATTCCCTGGCTGTCCAGTGGTTAGGACTCTGAGCTCTCACTAACAAGGGCACAGGTTCAGTCTCTGCTTGAGAAAATAAAATACCACAAGCCAAAAAAGAAAAGAAAAAAGAAATCTGTCAGACACACAGCAGAAATAAGCCTTTATGTGATAAGTCAGTGATATTTCAGTGTTGTTTATCATGGTTACAGAATCTTGAAAATTATTACTAATATACGTCTGGAAATGGCAACCTACTCCAATATTCTTGCCTGGAGACTTCCAAGGATGGGGGAGCCTGATGGGCTTCTCTCTATGGGGTCGCAGAGAGTCAGACACGACTGAAGCGACTTAGCAGCAGCATACGTCTGGCAATTTAGATGTCACATATGAAAGCAAGTAATGGGAAAGAATCTTAAACTGGTCATCTATCTTTCAGATTAATTTTGAAAAAATTTAAGTGGTCAGTTTATTTTTTCTGCCTCTAAATAAACTGGAGATTTGGGAAGGGAATTAAGTTTTACTACAGAAAAAAAAAATGTGTTTATCACACATCTGAGTTCAAATATTTGAAGAAAAATAATGCTTGCTACTTCGTTATAAATATTATAAGAGAAATATAGTTTAGTATGCAGGATAAGTTATTTTGATGTCAAGTGGATTTATGTCCTAGGAATGGCCACTTTTTCTGCAGCCTGGAAAAGCTTTTTAACCTTACTAAAATTTTACTTTCCTCATTTATGAAAAAAGGAAAATAATAACTTGTAAGGGTGTAGTGAACATTAAATGTGACAATGAGTACAACGTTCTTAACAAAGGGCTAGGCATATGGGAAGCCTTCAATCAAAGTCTATTACTATTTTAATGTTGTTGTATGGGCTTGAAGTCCATATAAATATAATGCCTTTACACAATAAAGGCAAGATGATTGAGTAAATCCAAATAATACATGTAAGAAGATGATATAAGATATTTAAGGTAACTAGGATGAGGTATTAAGGTTTTATTCTCAGGATATCTTATGATATGTATGTGCCTCTTGCCCTAGGGATCCATGGGCTACTAATAGAATATGTCCTTAAAGGTTGGACACTTGGTATTCCTTTGTTTCTAAAAGAGACAGAAAGATTGGATATATATCATTTTGTAAAACATACAATACTTATCTTCAAAATACAAGTAAATAGAAACAGGTTTGCAAGATGGGTATTTTTCTTTTAAGAATCTATGGGTAACTTGCAATAACAGGTATTTCAATATTCACTTTCCCACGTGTACCATTTGGTTTAGTCTCTTGATTGCTATCTTGTGCTGAATCGTTCTGTTTATAGCTTTAAAATTGCTATCTGGGTGACAGTCTTCTGTTTCTAATCTTAAAATGGTTATCTAGTGGGTTTTCTCCCTAAAGTTCATCGTACAGCTTGATAATACTGTGGAGGGAAATACAATTAGCTAACTATGCACCTGCTCAGTTTACAGTTTTATGAGTGTAACTTGTTCTATGATATACATCTTGGGGCTGTGATGAAATTGCTTGAAAACAGAAATTCTGTATGAAACTTTCCAATATATAAATATATCATTAAATATTTTAATATGTTTTCTCCATATTCCTTTTCTATATGTGTACAAACTTATATGTGTGTATATATATATATATAGAGAGAGAGAGATCAATAAATACATAAATATAGGTAGATATCTACCTGCTAGGCTTATAAAGCTAAACAATTGTAAATTCAGGAGTCTCAGAGCATAAAGCAGTAGAAAATAACTAGAGCCTGAATTTTGACATTTATTTTAGCTTCTAACCTTTTACTCCTTAAATACCTCATAGCTTCTCCATAGTATTCTTCCTCTTACCATCATCTTTTTAATCTGTTTCTTTTTAAAAAATTTATTTGGCAGTGTCAGATCTTATTTGTGGCAGGTGAGATGTGGTTCCCTGACCAGGGATCATACCCCGGCCCCCTGCACTGGGGGTACAGAGATCTAGCCACTGGACCAGCAAGGAGGTCTCTAGAATCTTTCTTTTTTTCTTCCAGCACTGTGTGGCTTGCAGGTTCTTAGTTCCCCAACTTAGGATCAAACCTGGGGCCTCAGCAGTGGAAGCACCAAATCCTAACCACTGGACCACCAAGGAATTCCCTAATTGAAGTTTTGACTTTGGTTTAGGATCAGATTGTATGCTGTATTTCAGAAGTTGTTTCCAGTGGCCATTTAGTAAACCCTAGAAAATTTATTATCTTACTTATGAATTAGGTGTTTGATGTGAAGTTTCTCTTTCTTTAAACATTACTATAGGTAATAACATTGCTAGAGCTAGGGATAGTTATATGCCATATTCTCTGATATATGAGGGGGGAATAGTGGTGCTTTTACTGAGCAGATTTATAAGACCTTGAAAAAGGGGACCCTACTAGTAGGCTCCCCACATGGTCATTTTAAAAATTCTTTTTTTTTTACTTGTGATTATGTTGCATTTATCTTTCTTGAGTGAAAGGAACCCATTTGTTCATCATAGATGACTTGCTCCAGGGTAGTTTGAGTGAAGTTTTCAGGGCAGTCATCAAAGGACTAATGAAGACCTCTGGGGTCCTTGAATTGAGTCAATTTATCAGCATAAATTATTCTCCAGTCAAAATGAGATTTCTCTGCAATAGCAAGAGAAAGAGAAGTGTTTAACTAATAGAGGAAAGAAAGATACTTCAATCAGAAGATGTAGCTTTGAGGGTGAGGACTACCACTTAGAGATGGTCACTTGACTCTAGATTTATTATTTTAGTCTTATTTTCTTATCTAGATGACTGCTATTTTAGTAATATCTCAAAACGGTATGGTGAGCCAAAAACCTACCTATGCAGAATAATACATGGTCAAGCACTGTCCAATTGGTAGGTATTACAACTACTGTGAATGAACTCACATGACGTCACTGGAAGTGTCAACTCTACTTTTTAAGGTATTAAAGCAATAATAAATTCAAGTTGTTTCTCCCTCTTCCTCAGGCTATCATTGGGTAAAAACTGATGTATCTCACCATGAAACAGTGAAATGACAATGATCTCAAAAGAACAGGTCAAAATATTAAAGGGAGAGAATGTGTTCATGTCCATGCAAATAGAAGAGGTCTAATCAACAGGATATTTAAAGATCTATAACTGAGCAAGTTTAAGAGAACTTATTTCAATATATTGAAAAAAAATATTTTTTGTTCACCCTTTCAGTTGACATCATTTGTATTCAAATGACCAAAATATTTTGAAAGAGTAATTGTGTTGAATGAGAAATTGTTGGAATATAAAGGATTAAGAAACAATAATTAAAACAGAAAAGTTAGAATTAAAAAAAGGTGTTGGGAGAGGATCTTATTCACATCATTAATGTCTCTGAAATCATTCTCCCATCTTTCCATGGGCTTGTCCCAAGTCATCTCAATTGATTGACTGTTTATAGTCCCTTTTTCTCTCCCTAACTTCAAGCATGGTACTAGCATTTGATATTCTTTATAACAAAAGATTTGCTGGCACCATTTTTATAAACTAAAATGAGGGCAGAAAGAAAAAATATCATAAAAATATTAATGTTATTTGGATACAACTTACCAAATATTTCATAATTTTTTAAATTCCCAAAGCAACAAACCAACCATGGTGAATTAAGTCTGCACAGATGAATGAGTCTGCACACATCAATAGACTTTTGTGCTAGATGGTAAAAAACATATGGAAGGTGTTACATTCCAAACAACCGAAGGGTTCTGAAGAATAATTAATAAGGTTCATAAATATGGACAAAAATAAGCCCATTTTCACATCTTCTGATTATTAAATCTAGAACAAATCTTCTTTGATTGGCTTTTCTTACAACATATTTCTGACACAGAAGAGAACATTTGTTTCATATTTTATTGAATTTCATTTATATTAAATTAAAAATATATTTCTGACAGATTCATGTAACAAAAAGGCAGAACAGTTTTCAAATTGTTCAGCTGGATGATCAGTATGGAATGAGGCAAAGCAGGTCGCATTCTATAATTGCCTGTACAGGTACAATTCTTTCCCAAGAGCCAAGAGAGGATCCTTGAGAACTAACAGAAAAGCCTAATTACAGAAATTTAAAATTCTGTTTGTCCCTCATTCTCAAATAACAACAGAAAATGGGAGAAGGGAAGGAGGGTGGGGTGGAGGGTTGGAGGGGAGGAAAGAACAAGGGAAATTATGCTAAAAATATACCTAACATTAAAAAAGTTAGTATGTGTTAAGTGCATAATCCTTCATAGATAAAATAGAAAAAAAACCTCAAAATAACATTACACCACACACAATTGGCATATCCTATTGTGTAAGCGAGTGCAGAGGTTGAACACGTCACCATAGTGCTGAACACAGAATCACAAGTAATGTCAGAATGATAACTTCCAACCCAAAAGAAACAATCACAAGCCAATTACTTATATACAAATCAACCCTAAAGACAATTATGTTCCAAATAAAGATGTCCACAGAGGAAAATCAAAGCAACAGTATCCCTATTTACAAATGCAACTAGCCATGTCTTTAACAAGCTATAAAAATACTATTCACATTTTCAAACATACAGTAGTATTTTTTGTTTGTTTATTTCAAAAAGGCAGCTAACTTTGAACACTGGGATTTAAATGAAACATCAATGGCTTACCAGCTAGGTATTCTTGCACCCCTGTCCTTTGAAGATACTTCAGAAGAGAGAGGGCTTGTTTTCTGTTTATAAGTTAAGAACATAAGGAAATGAATACAAATGTAGATAATACCTTAAGCCTCTGCCTTTTTGGTAAAGTGTCTCCCTTTATCACTTGAACTGATCTTAGTCAACTACTTTGATGCATGTATGAGATGAATGCTTGAGAGAGGATTTCATGTGACTTATTATTATTATTTATTTATTTTTGTGCTCTGAATTGTCTAGCAGATCAATTACATTTTCATTTGACCTTACTGTAATGGTGCTTAAGAAAGATGAACAAGCAGTCAGGTCGTGTGAAAATGCAGTTTTGACCTGCAGGAACTCAAGTTCCTGGTGCTCACAACAAGAGATGTAGGCACACCAGCCAGTGAGATGTGCATTCAAAGTTAGCTGCCCTCGCACAGCTGCTCAGTTTAATAATCGACCCATTTAACAGCAGTACCAATTTATGCTACATATTCCAAAGTATCTTACTTTAAAAGAACAGCTTACATATCTACACTTAGAAAATAACTTCCGCAGTTGATTACTGAAGTAATTCCAAAGGATTCTTGGAGTGCTATGGTGTAACCCCCTCGCTCCCCCCACCCAGCCCCTGAGAGATCCAGAAATATACAGGAAAATGACTCTCACATTAGGGAAAAGGTACAACCCCCACCCACCCCTCCTAATTAACTGAAAAATCTGGAAATGATACTCAAGAATCAGGTGATGTCATTACTTAGGAGGTATAATTTGCTTTCCTTCAAAACAGCTACAGGCCTGGGGAAAAACCAGCTACATATCAGGGATAAAAATAGCAGTAAAGGCAAAGTGGTCTGGACAAGTTAGGCTATTGCCTACAGGTATGAATTTTGTTTTCTTGTATTTGTATATTTGACCAAATATAACCATGTGTCGTGGTGATACATGTAAAATTCTTAGAGCACTGAAAGAAAAACATCCTGAAAGAGCAAAAGTAGAGGAAAAAATGGTGATTTATTAGACAACATGGATTTTCGTTTCCATGAAACCGCATTCGTTATATATTTGTCAGAAGGATGAACGAGCCAGTAAAGAGTTACAAGTGGTTCTCGGAGCTGAATAGCCTTTACCATTGTAAGACTCTTCATTATGAGAAAAAAAAAAAAAACCAAGCAAACATACAGCAGCTGTAAAATATTTGCAATCAGGAGCAAAGTAAGAGAAATAAAGTCAATAAGTTAATTTGCTGGCACAATAACTTATTAGAATGTAAAGATTTTATGAAATGATTAAGTCTAAAACCTACCAAGGGTATGGGTACATATGTGTTTCAAGATTCATCACAGGCTGACTCATCTCAAATTCTTACAAAGGGCGAAATAAGAGACTCAATCTTCATGGAAAAGCATAATTGTAATTTCATAAAGCATACTCTATGCAGTCATTTATTTAAGAAATAATTTAAACAATCTCCAGATTGTTAGTCCTTTTTATGGACAAGTCAGACGTTTGAGGACAGAAACTAAAGCAGTCTTTCACAAAGCAACATGTGGGGCCTCAGGGTTCTACTATGGCTTGAGATAGGCACAGCATCACGAGGGCCACTGTGAACTGAGGTGGCAGTAAGTGAGGAAAACAGAGTAATCATGCCAGTAGGAAAAGAAGGCCAGGATTTTCCTATAATGTCCAGAGAAAAATGAAAATTTCTGTGATTCCTAATAAGATAATCACTTACTTGTAAAGCTGAATGTCAAAGAGTATTTTCCAGAGCAAGCATGTGAATACCTGCATGAAATTAGGGCTTAGAGTCTTTTCAGCTCATGACTAGAGAAGTATTTCTGTGCCCTAAAGATCACCTGACTCTGAAGAGGTGAGGCAGGGGTCTCCAAAAGTGACAAGTCTTATATTTTTGCAACTCTGTAAAGTCAGGGGACTTGAATGAGGGTCTAAATTGTATTTATTCATTTATTTTTTACAGAGACCTCTTTTTAAATGAAAAGAACAGAGCAGCCCATGGTGTGAAAAATCGCTTTCATATAAAAACACAAGGGCTCTTCTCTGGGACTAGAAAAGATTGTATTACTTCTACCCAGAGGTATAAACAACATCAAGGTCTCCATTGATACTGTTGCTTTAAAATGATGTCCAGTCTATATCTCTGTAATATTATTCCTTCGTAAGCAAATGGCAGGAGATATGAGTCTGCCTTTAGGTGTCTGCATGGGTACAAGACTGTCTTTTAAAGGCCATATATACTGAGAAGCCAAGCAGAATTCTCTGCCTTCAGCATAAACAGCAGATTTACTTTTCTGGCTTTTCAACAACTAGAAGCTTATCCACCTGAAATTCTCATCGGTCCTATTAAAAATTATCTGGTTATTAACTAGAGTCCAAAATAATGGAAATACAGCAGCTTGCTTTAGTATTTATTTCTCAGAATATTGTTAATAAATTCCTTGGGTTCTTTTTGGAGATGGAACAGTATCATGGAAAAAAGAAAGAATATGTCACAAAATTAAATGCATTTTGTTTGTTTGCTATATGGTGTCACTCATTCTTTTGTCTCTGCATAAGGTAATAGAACATTTTCATTTCCTTCACTTCATTTTGGAACTTCTTACTTAAAGTCATTTGTATCATATTTGCCTGTTAAACTCTACAAGGTGGTGTTTTGCAAAACAAATCTGAAAATTTTCTCTTTACACGGAAAACATTTTACAAGCAGTCAAGGAATAAGAGAATGGGAAAAGAATTGTAATGCTTTAAAGCAAGTTTTCACTTTTTATATGCCTACTTACAGCTAAACCTAACAAATAATAAATTTAAGTGACAAATATTTTTTTACTATACAAAATCCATCCTACATCTTCATATCCTGCATTTTATTTTGCTACATTATTTTTGTGATTAGTTTCCTAGTTTGATTTATTTAATGGTATTGAAATCATTTAACATCTGTTAACCTAACTAAATCTACATCTTACAGCATTATCATGGTTCTGCCCAGATATATACAAGCTTTCATGGTCACCTTTTCTATTACCTTATGAACTACATATACTAGTTAAATAATCAACATTTATAGATGGATGAATAATTCAAGTTTTGAAATAAAGTTTAGATAGCTCTAGAAAAACATGTATTTACATCCTTCCCTGTCAGGCTTAACCAATTTCCTTTTCTTTCTTTTTTTTTTTTTTTAATTTTTGACACTTCAAAAAGCATGTTGATAACCCTTCCAACTTCATCTATGAGCAGAACCTCCCAGTCCTGCTGGTTTGTCCTAGGCATTGGAAATATACATGATCTTCATGCCAAGTCCTGATTTACAAGGTATTAACATATACATTATACACTTAAAATAACACTATTTCTCTTCTCCAGCTACAAATATTCATTCTTCCTGATCTACTAAGAAAACAAACTCAAATTTTTACTTTATACATTTTAATCTNGCAGAAGCTCCCAGTCCTGCTGGTTTGTCCTAGGCATTGGAAATATACATGATCTTCATGCCAAGTCCTGATTTACAAGGTATTAACATATACATTATACACTTAAAATAACACTATTTCTCTTCTCTAGCTACAAATATTCATTCTTCCTGATCTACTAAGAAAACAAACTCAAATTTTTACTTTATACATTTTAATCTTATTTGAGTTTTGCATTGATTTTTTTTATTCCATGTCAAGAATATTACCCAAGAAAGAACTCTGCCCCTCAACTGTGCCACTAGTAATTTGGAAAATCAACTGTTATTCAGTAGTTCAAGCACCTCTTTGTGGTTCAGGATGCTTTGTGGTTTTGGGTCTACCTTGGTTTAGAAGACATCTTTTCTTATCTATCTAAGAACTACTGCCCTGAACAACCAGTTAGTTATATAGTTTTCCTTACCTGGAAATAAGATTCCCCAAGATAGGTCTAAGCTACAAGATTTGATGATTAAAAAAAAATACGGTCTGTGTAATTTGACTATTTTCTTCTAATTTATTTAATTGGTTCTGCATATTTCCATTAATACAACTAGCCTGCAATACTCTGATATCCCAATGCACTTTGAAGGCTTTAATTGGCATTTTAAAATTTCACTCTATTGAGTCCAGTAAGTTATTCTTTGGAACAAATAAATTTTTTTTCTCCCTCTCATACACTTTGAAATATGTTTTCCTGGGGGACAAAAATAAAACAAAAGAGAAACTAAAACAATTGAAATCAAGTATGTACTAGAGAAATCATTCAAAAGGAACAATTAGATTCTTGTGAAGCATTTTAGGTCATTTTGGATTATACGTGCATCTATCTCCAGTTATTAATACCTGTTATGTAAAAGTCTTACGTTCCCAGGATGAAGGAGATACTACCTTTACTGAATATATTTCTATTACCTTAACAGGAAAATAATTTTCTTTCCTTCTCTAAGTGATTCTGCTTGTCATTTCCCCCAAAAAAACCATATGAATATCGTAAATCAGGAGAAAAAGTCAAGCTCTAGTATCCAACAAGGATACTGTCAGTGATAAGTTGGTACAGATTTATCTAGAAAAAGAGGTTTCTATCTAAACTTCTATAAATGATGATGTGAGGACTGCTTTTCCTGGAGACTCCTCTGACTGGGTGGAAGAACTCTGAGCTCTTAGGCTGTGGCCCTGAGTCATTCTGTCTTCACCCCTAGGAAATTCATGCTTGGACTTCACTGTAAGGGCTCTCCTAAAACCCTGCCTTACTCGACCTCATTCTTTTAGCTTCCCTCACTTTTCACAACTTCAGAAGAAATCAATCCCAATGTCTCCAGTGTTCTTGGGCAAAAACCAACATCTACTGCTGATTCAATGGTTAAGTTAGAATCTGGAAATGACACTTAGCCAGTGATACAATACCCTTCTAGACCAGTTTGCGTTTGGATGATAACACTGAAACTATCCTATGTGTTACTTTCAGTAACTTATAGGACTTTTCACTCATGTCCCAGATGAGTTCACAGAAGATCTTTTAACAAATAGCTGATTTTATACAATTGTTTAAAAAAGAGTCCATGCAATTGTATTCTTTGAATTATAAAAAAAATTAAATGTCATTCCAAATACATCTTAATTGTAAAATTTTAAAGTTAGGGATAGTATTGCATTTAGCTGGGTGTTCCCCACATAACACAGTGCTTTTAGTAGACTATAAATAAATATGAATTGAAAAATAAGGGAAATGAATGGTGGAGAGACTTACTTTTTCAAAATAGGCAGAAACCTAGATTTCTTGTCATTTTTTTCCTACTGTTTCCCATGGAGATTTTCAGTCTCTTTTCAATTAGGTGATTCATTCTGGAGAAGGAAATGGCAAGCCACGCCAGTATTGTTGTTTAGAGAATCTTCATGGATGGGGGAGCCTGGCGGGACAGAGTCCATGGGGTCTCAAGAGTTGGACATGACTTAGCGACTAAACCACCACCACCAGGTGATACATTGAAACTGCCAATATTTTATCACTGGAAAGAAATGTATTTTACAAAATTCCAAATAAATTGGGGCAGATTTTCCTAGAAGGGGCAGATTTATATCCAATGTTTCTAATTGCTGACCTGAGGCCTTCATTTTTCTGAAAACTCAACCCTATCCTTTGTTTCTATTGCTCATCTTAACTCAATAAGTATTCTTCAAAATGATACACAATAAAGATGGCTCTAGAACTAGGATGCTGTTTGAAGAAAAAGAGTTATCATATAATGTATCAAAAGGGTAGTATGTTGTATATTAAAATAATTACATGAGAAACTTTTTTCACATTTATTTACAACTTTTAACCCAAGGATCTATCTAAAGCAGTGAATGTTTGTTTATTTCTTTTTGTTATACCAATTTATGCACAAAGTTACCTTCCACTTAATATAAATGAGTCTTATACTAAAAATTCCATGGAATTTAAGCCAATCCTTACTTGCATTCCTTCAAATGGAGTGTACAAACTGGACAACTTTCCTCATGTAGAAAATGTGATATTACATGTGGAGCATGTACTGACTCTTTTACCATAATCCCCTGATACTGTTCCAAAATCCTAACTTGCTTGGTTTGGCATTTCCACAGTCTTTCTTTATCTTAGCTCTTTAAAAATATGTACTCAAATGTGTTATTTTGCTGGTTGCTTCCATATTGCTTCATTCAAAATCCAAAATGAAGTTCAGAAAGAGAACAAATAAAATTACAGCTCAAGTACAAACTACGTTTCTGAGTATCTATCAGGTAGACATACTCAATCCAGTGTGTTTCTTCCAGTTCAAAGGATTCCCCATTGGACCACCCCTGAAAGTGTCAGTAGTTTTTATGAATCACGCAGAACTATCTCTTAGTTTTCCTTCTATTCTTGACGTTATTACTACCTATCAAGTACTGTCTTTCATAGAGGGGAAGAAAATGAAGAATATAAAGGAATGGAGGGAGGAGAATCCATATTCAATACTGTAAAACATAAAAATTAGATTTAATGTTATGTTTGACCAATACCTTGGCCTCCCCTTCTAATTTTAAAGACTGTATATTTAAAACAGTGGCCATTTCACCATATTATCTCTTTACAATTCTTTCAATTTATAGCAACACTTAAGGTGGTTTGATGCAAAAATCTTTGCAATTACAAATTAAAGCTGAAGATACGAAGAGAAAGATCAAAGCAAAACAAAGTGATAAAACAAAAAAGCTCCCCAAGCAGAATTACTGGTTATAACTTGGATGAAGATTCAAAAGTTATGAAGGCTGAGTTGGCCATTCTTGCTTGTCAAGACAGACACTGGTGGAGAGAGTTTGGATTTTCAACCTTAAGTTACTATCATACATCATAGAAAAGGTTATTGTTTTGTTCTACTGAAAACGTCCTTAGGATTACCAGGGATGCTGAAAATACACGGATCAGTTCCTGCAGATAGGAACAGATAGCTTGGATCTTTCAAGCATCTGCTTTGAAAGAAAGGAAGGAAGGAATAAAAAGAAAAAAATGGTGGGGTGGGGGACGCTGAGAACTAGTTTGACGGCAGGCAGTCTTGCCTCCTATTTGCGTGTCCTTTTCTAGCTGTTCCAGTCTCCTGGCCAACCCATGCAGAGAAACGAAACAGTGTGGTTCCTCCTCTCTTTCTCTTTCGTCCTTCCTTCTAATGTTCAAGTTAGATAAGCACAAAATTAGCATTGCATCTCTACAGCTTCCACTGGGAAGTGTCAAAACTACTGGCCTTAGGAGTAGAAGGAAGAAAACAAGAGAAAGAGAGGCGGCGGGAAAGGAGAGTGGGTGTGTCTCTCCACCTGAAAACCACTGCGGAGCTCACACCACAGTATTCCGGTGTCTGTAGGGCGGCGGAGGCAGCACAGTGCCTGGCTTCAGCGAGAACTCAGAGAGGTATTCGGGATTCTCTGCCACAATAGGCCGGATCCGTCCATTTTGTTTATAAAAATATTTTGTGCTGTACTCCTGCAGGTAGTCTGGGTGCTGAAGGGTGCTCCGAGGTGGCAGGCTGTGGTTCCAGTAGTCGGGGTTGTCGAATGCTTTCTTGGCCTTCTCTGGCACAGACAGTACGCTGTTCTTCAGGTACTCGGCGTTCCCCAAGGCGTTGGCGAAGGTGTTGAGGTACAGCGGCTCGTTTACATACTCATCCTCTGCCTTGGGTGGACCACTGGAAGCGCTGTGATATTCGGGATTATCCAAAGCCTGAAGGTCTCCATTTTTCCTCCGAGAAACGAAAGGGTTCTCCTCCACAGGGTTCAGGTATTCTGATGGAATACAAAAGTATCAGTTAACATCTGCTTTCTGGAAAATGTAATTCTGGCCATGGTTATACAGGACGGTTAGTTTCCTTTTCCAGAAAAATAAAGCCACGGGTTTCATGAATTTTCCCCAAAACTATTTTGTTGATTACAACTGTCATAGGAAAGAGGAGTAAGTGGGCAAAAAAATGTTAGTGACAAAACGAGGCACCAACAGGGCCAACGTCAGAGTTCCTGTCCCCTAGACTTTCTTCTTTCCTTCTAATTATATTTGTCTCTCCTACATATTGGAGAAGGAAAATGGCAACCCGCTCCAGTATCTTTGCCAGGAGAAGTCCCTGGACAGAGGAGCTTGTCGGGGTACAGTCCTTGGGGTTGCAAATGGTCAGACAAGACTGAGCAACTCACACTCTTACACATGGGGCCGGTTGTTTAAATGCTTCTGTTTTTTAGAAGTTAGTCATTTCTGTTAGAAAATAAAACAACCTATCAGGATTAAATTGCCTTTAACTGTGGAGAAGTGAGAATTTTAAAAATAGTATTGGAAAATCAAGATTAACTCCATACCATAATAAATGAATGAAGCAAAAGAATAGTGTTTCTTAGTCTATGTATTTGCTGGGAATGTCTGCATAAGTAATAAGGGTTTGATTATAGATGTTCCCTCAGAAAGATAAACACACAGGGAAGAAAACATCTAAGGAAAAGACTCAACTAATCAAATCAAATAAATAGCTAACATGCTTTGAAATTGACTTGCTTGATAGTATACAAGCATAACAATAAATATAATTGTAACATTTATTTCCAATAGCTAATCATAATCATAAGATAGCAAACTATAGTTTGAATCATATGAAATTGCTGTTTTGTAGGTTGAAACCAGTCTTAGAGCAGCTATTTGTATAATTCAGTATAATACATTTATCTAAAATAGGTATTGGCCTAGAATTTTTTTTTAAATGCTGCTAATTAATACTGCTTCCCTCAAGTTTAATTTTACCCCTCTGTTATTAGTGTAAACTATATATAGACATATCTACATGTATGTAGCATATCCTTTTTTTAAATATATGCACAAAAGTGTCAGGGTAGGAAAAGGGCCTGTTTGTTAAGATACTGCCATTCTGAAACAAACTTCCTATCCCCCATACTAAACTTGGCACATAAAGAGAAAAATCTTATCAATCCAGGGTTATTTTTCCCTCGGTATAGAGCCGTTGGATATAGTTAACTATTAAGCATCATGTGCAAGTTAAGAGACAGTAATGAAAAATCCCAAGGACAGAGGAGCCTGTTGGGCTACAGTCCATGGGGTCACAAAGAATTGGACATGACTGAATACTGAGCAAAAAGTAACAACAATAATGAACATCCTGCCATCAAATTCACAGATTACAGTTCAGTATTTTACAAGGCACTATCACTTCATCCTCACAACAATCCTGTGAAAAAGGGCATACAAGCTGTATTTTTCCAGCTTTGTAGACGGAAAATTGGGATTAAATGATGTATGAAAGATACAATTAGTGTTGAAGTAGAATTCAAATTCCCTAACTCATGTTGAAGGATCTTCTTGTTCTATGGCATGGTTTTCACTGTTGCCTTTATAGGAAGGAGTAGGTTGAACTTTATACTTCATCACAAGTTTTAATTTGAATGGGTCTCAAAGCTACTGTCATTTTGAGAAAAATATATAAAAAAAACTTTAAGTGACTGAGAATTAGATTTTTCTTACCAGATTCCTGAAATTTCTCCATTGAAAATATAGGTATGTCTATACTAAAATTATGTGCTCTTTGAGAACTGGGCTAGAATAGAATAACCTTCTACAGAAACATGGGTTTCTTAGTACACAGAGAGAAAATCTGGGGATGGTCTACCTACTGTGAGTCTACACAGATTGAACTGCTTTTCTCTTGGAAGGTTCAAGTTACCTTTTCTCAATGCAATCTGCTCATCTATTGTCCTAATGCAAATTTGTATAGCCATGTGGTTCTGTAGACAGGAATAGTTTTATGGTTGGGTTGAGAATCTTCCCAGGGAACATTCCACTTTCTGAAGGATCTGCCAAATCTTCCCCAAGCCTATATTTGTGTCACTACTAGGCTACTCGAACATCCAATTAATTCTTCATTACAGTATTACTTTCATACATATGGAAGTGGACATATTTTAATAGGTTATTGATAATATGTACTTAGTGATGCCTTAACTGCATATTACAAAAGTGAATATAACTACATATTAAGGGAGATAAAGGACCTTCATACGGAGTCTTAAAATATAATTTACTGTGACACTAAGACTCTGGGACACAGTCATCAGTTTTTAATAACAGTCATCCGTCTTCTCTTTTTTCTGATGCTGTTAACATAGAAGGAAAGAGATTTTTTCAAAATTGAAATTTATTTGGATATTTAACATTCCTACTACTAACTTTGTAAAGTTATTGCTGTGCTTCCTAAAACCATAAACTATGAATATTTTCAAGATGTGATGGTATACATATAAGTATATGGAGGACCAGAACTTTAATTTTTGAAATGTACCCTATCAGAAATCATAATTTCCTTTAATAAGCTGGGTCATTTAAATGACACCATTTTAATGCATCAATCAAATCTTTTATTGATGTCATCAAAAGCTTTGGACACTTTTACCAATAATATCAGTTTTTATGACCACCAATGGAACAAGGGTTCTGAAATCTTGTGATATGCTGCCTCATTTAAATATTCTAATAAAGTTATGTTTATATCAGTGCTTCTCAAGCTTAATTGTACATAAAAGTCTCCTGGGGATCTTGTTCAAATGCAGATTACTAATCAAGTGGGGTCTGAGATTCCAATCTCTAAAAAAGCCCCTAGATGATGTGGATGCTGTTAATTCAGATAGCCTACTAGGAGTAGCAGTGTCTACGCCTTTTGTGGGTTACAAATGTTATATAGGCAAATGGTTTGGCAATTTCCCTCCTAGACTTTGCTTATGTTGATGAAAGTAAATGTCAAATGGCAATCATTCCTGAGTATTCTGCTTGTACCTTGTTTGGGTTTGTCTCGCATAGGAGTCATGTAACCTTCTTCATCCAGCTCTCCTCGTGGGCTCCGTTCTGGGGCAAACACTGTGGGGTCAGCGCTGTATCTCTGGGTGCTACTGTCCTCTTGGACATGGGGTGCCATGGACTTGCGTAAGGTGCCATTACAGCAGGAGTCATCAAAAATCTCTGCAGTAGCCCCCTGAGCAATGGGGGCTTCTGGGATTGTGCTGGTGGTGGACCTGTAGGGCATGGGCACTCCTTGTTCTGCAGCGAAGCCCCCGTCTCGGTAGACAAACTGGTTCTGTCAATAGTAGAAACACATTTGGAGACCAAAGTTATTGGGAGGAATAGCAATCAAAAATATGGATGTTAATAACCAAAAGAATACAGAAGTTTGTCTTTCAGAGCAAAGTCAGAGTTTATCGTTTTTTTCCCCCCTGCTAATAGTTAATGAGTCTGAGTTATAGACTAGAAACACCTAAAATTCCAATTTTGCCCTATAAAGTAAATCATGTGGGAAAACAATTTGGAAATATATGTTTTAGTTTTACTAACCACCTAACACATGGTCTAATAAAAAGTATTTCATATTCTTTCCCACAACTACCTATTTTTAATGTAAAAATTCAAAGTGAATTTTCAAGACAAACGGCAATGTCATTAACTATAGGCAGTTGCCATTATGAACAGAAGCACAGTGATGAAATTTGAATAGTGATAGTTCCTTATGCCTTCTAGTGTGTTGTTACTATAATTTTGAGTCTACAGTACATAACTGGAAAATCAGCACCAAAATTCTGACTTTTTAGCACAAGACTTATAATCATGGAAATAAAGATAACCTCCTCACCCAGAAGCATAATGTATGAGCCCAGGTAAATTTTTCAGATGAAAAATCAAAAGCTACTGTAGATGAACGATATCTCAGCTCTGGATTATCTCCTGAGATAAAACATATCTACATAGGCAGCTACACAAGCTACAGTAAATTCTTAACTCACTGTTGGCAAAGGCAAAAGGAGGAAATTATGGTGAGACGAGACAGAGGAAACATGATAGGCAAAGACCAAAATCCTGAAAGATGAAGGTTGATTGTGAAATACTTACTCCTGACATAGGGGTGTAGGCAGGAGGAGGGCTGTGTCCAATTTCACTCTAATAAGAAAGAAAAATGGAATGATGGATATAATAAGAGGTGATATGAATGGGAAAAAAAAGAAAAAGAAAAGCCACATGAGTTGTATGAACCAATAGGGAACACATGCACAACAGTGATGTTTGCTAAACAGTGAACTTTTATGTACTCTGACCTCAAGAAAGTTTACTTATGTATTTTGAGAATACTATATATAATTCAATCCCTGTAAAGGAAAATCAAAAAGAAAAATTTTAAATGCATTAAAAAATTATGTTGACAATAAATATTCTTCTGATGAACCCTGAAAGAAAGAGAAAAGTAGTAAATAATAAACTAGAGTTATAAACAAGGAATGCTTTCCTTTGTTATACTTTAGGTGACNAAGTTTACTTATGTATTTTGAGAATACTATATATAATTCAATCCCTGTAAAGGAAAATCAAAAAGAAAAATTTTAAATGCATTAAAAAATTATGTTGACAATAAATATTCTTCTGATGAACCCTGAAAGAAAGAGAAAAGTAGTAAATAATAAACTAGAGTTATAAACAAGGAATGCTTTCCTTTGTTATACTTTAGGTGACTGGAATGATCACATATCACCGCATTAACTTTTCTCCTATAAGAAGCTTATCTAAAAAGAGATAGAAATAATTTCAGTTTTCTTGGAATAATTTTTGTTATCAAATAACATTTATTCTTTACCACTTCAGCTAAGGGTCAGCTTCTCAACCTTTTCTTATAGAAAGGGTAAATAATATTTTCTCATTAGTCTCTTTTTAAGTGAACAAACAGCAGAAAATCTTGAAAAACTGGTTTCTTTCCTGGAAACATGCTTTACATACAGCATGCCTTACATACATTACTTTTATGTATTTAGAATCAGTTGAAATTAGATTGCAATTAGAAAAAAAACCAAAAAGACATATTTTTATGGCTTACAACTCTAACCTATGGGTTAAATAAAAGTCAATGTAAAAATATTAAGGATAACTTACTTTAGGCTAAGTACAGGAGATATAGGTATGCCAATTCTGTTTCTTAGCATATATATATATATATAATACCAATCATTTATTAAGCACATTTCTTGAGAAACCACTATCAGTGTATGCACAAGGCACTTTTCAAGGCACTTGAAATAATGAATAATGAAGGTAAAAACAGTTGGTTTTGTGAACCTTTCATTCTATACCTTCTCCTTAAGTGAACAGAGATGACTAAAATAAACCTCAAAGACCACATCTTGAAACATCTATAAAACAGACCTAAATCTTATTCCAGGTCGATATTTTTATAATTTACAGATTGATAGAACAACCTAAGAATATGGTCCCACAGAGATTAACTGTTCAATACAAATTAATAGCAGCTAGATAATATAATTTTCCTTAACTGAGTCTTCTGAACTTAAGGGAACAAGCTCTGAACACCTACACTGAGTTTAGATTTTAACTCTGCCCATAACTGAGTCCCTTATGTGATGGTATAGAAAATATTTAATCTCTTTTTTTCTCTAGTAACATAACTAACAATACACTAAAGGATACAACATGGAAATTTGGATATATTTGTTATGCAATGCATAGGAGGAGCTTTGTAGAGTAGACAGATTGTTGTATGGTATTGTTGGGACTGAGCTCCAGTCTAATCATAAGTGATGTGGTCAATCATGAAATATCTCATTTTCATCCTTGGCCTCTTTACCTTATTCTTAATGAAGATACCTATTCTTAATGGAGAAATAAGGTATTTTACATATGAATAAGCTTTGTAAACTCTGCACTATTATACAAATGTAGAGGATATATAAAATTTAAATGTTCACACCTGTTAAATCAGATTTTCAAATTCAAGCAATCAAACTGCCAAGGCTTCTCATCAAAGAAGCATTTTTAAATGCTTACTTGTCTTCCACATCACCTGAAATATATTTTGCTATCTTTCAGAAAGTTATTAAATCTAATTCATTTGTTCATAAATTTGAGAAAGAAATTTTCCATATAATCCAGTGATATGTTAAAATAGAGAGCTGGTACAAAAATATGATACCCGCCTGTTGGAACTTTATCATATTACAAATCTTGGCTTTACCCTTTCATTAAACTTGAATTATTTGACAAGCATTTAGTAAATATTTGTAAAATTTCTATGATAAAAGCATAGGGATTATGTTAGATGCTGGAGATATCATGATATACTAGGAAAGGCTTGGCTAGTGGCCTTTCCCAGTTTACACTGAACGATCAAACATTTCCTGAGATTGTTGAAAGAAAAGAGCAGGAGTAAAGTGAGGCTGGAGTGAATTTATTTCAATTCTATGATTATATATTAAAAAGCAAAGTATTTCAAAGTATTCATAATCACCAGTGTTCCCTTGTCCTCTTATTTGCAAGAGTTGTTACACTGGGTAATGTTTAAATTGTGGCTGAAAAAATAGCACTGCCTCCTACATGTTTAGCATTTTATAAAACTTGAGAGATAAATGATCAAAAGAATAACTTAGAAGTCATTTTTCATCAGGAAATACTTTATTATCTATATTCATTATCTAGGCTAGGCCATCTTCAATTGTAAAGGCATCATATTAAAAATAACTAGACCTCCTGCAGTTAGTGTGGTCCAAGACAGGAAGTGTGGCCATGCTTTATTTGAATGCATCTGCTGTCCTGCATTTATAAGTCTTTCCATCAGCAACCTGCCAACTCTGCTTCTGGACACACTGCCAGATACCATCACAGTAATAAGAGTGTCTTCATGTTCTTCTTAGTTTTCACCATTAAAATAGGAAAAAATGCTAAGCAAAGTCCCCTTAGTGTTCATTGTTTTTAGGGTTACTGGCTGCTTTTTATGTTTCTGTTTCCATTTTTTCCATTTGCTTTTTTTTCTGTTTTCCATGATAAAAAGCACCTCATTCATATCTCCCTGGAAGGGCAATACATCTACAAGGGAACATCTGTGAGGCCAATTAGCTGGGCTGGAAATGTGATATAATTGTTGTTTAAATATATTTAAATTACATGTTAATCACTATGTCATAATTTATAGGCTTTGAAAATAACTTTTTGTACTTGAGAGCCAAGCCAGATTTTACTTGTTTTTGCCATTTTTAGTTTGTAACAAGCTCTTCTCATTCCCCACACAACCATCCCTCCAATTCCCCACACTTGAAGAGCTGAACTTTTAATACTGGAAAGAATGACAGCTGCAAGTAAATCGGTTGAGTAAAAATTAAGATCCCCACGATCAGAATGAGCTGGAGTGACCTTAACGTTCTAAGCATAACAAAGCAGTGCTCTCAGTTAAAAGGCTTTTGTTATTTTATTGTGCCACTTTCTAAACTGTCTATCAAAGCCTGGCTTTGAGGATCTTCAGGAAGCAGCACTGGGTACATCTGTTCAATTAACTGGCAAGGGGATTTATTGTCAGCAGGACAAAGATAGAAAGAGGTGGGCTATCAACTGGCAGGTGATATGGAGCTTGTTCCTGGTGGGGAACTATGTAAGGGTGATGAAGAGAGTCAAGTTTGATTTGTGGCTGTAATCACTGGGATACTGTATGATTAACTTGGACTCAAATCCCAGGGGTTATAGAGAAGGCAAATGTCAGCAAATATATCAAATATACTATTAAATGGGTATTTACATACACCATGTCCTAAAATTTACTTTTCAACTGAACGATAAAAATTTGAATCTTTGTCTTATTACATATGCTGCATTTCTCATATTTGTTGTTTTAATTAAAAGTATTATATTATTCCTACAAAATTTTACCTTGTTAACTCANAATTTACTTTTCAACTGAACGATAAAAATTTGAATCTTTGTCTTATTACATATGCTGCATTTCTCATATTTGTTGTTTTAATTAAAAGTATTATATTATTCCTACAAAATTTTACCTTGTTAACTCACTGAAATTTTAAATTGTTAAGTAGATGAATTGTTAACCATCATATTTTCAAAAAATATTATACAAATCTATCTTCTTAGGAAATAAACAAAAGGACATGCTTAATGCCTACTTTCTATTTAAATTAAAGATGTGCTTAATGAGAGTTTTTGTAATCTTCAGATAATTGTTACTCTCAATATTAGCCATAGGATTAAAGTTTCTAGGGCCAAGAATCTCCCTAAATCCTTTTAACTAAAATGGCATGTGTCTCTGTATGATGGTGCTAATCCATCAGCACTGATTTATTACCTGGACACTTGCACATATTAAGTATGAAGAGTTCTCAATGTTTTATCCTCTTTGGCATACATCCTTAACACTGATGGGCATTTTTCCATTTCACAGGTCAGGTAGTGGACAGAGAAAATGCCTTTTTTTTGT
>SJYA01000299.1:1959448-1989511 GCA_006410615.1 Neotragus moschatus | reverse complement strand
ACTGTATGATTAACTTGGACTCAAATCCCAGGGGTTATAGAGAAGGCAAATGTCAGCAAATATATCAAATATACTATTAAATGGGTATTTACATACACCATGTCCTAAAATTTACTTTTCAACTGAACGATAAAAATTTGAATCTTTGTCTTATTACATATGCTGCATTTCTCATATTTGTTGTTTTAATTAAAAGTATTATATTATTCCTACAAAATTTTACCTTGTTAACTCACTGAAATTTTAAATTGTTAAGTAGATGAATTGTTAACCATCATATTTTCAAAAAATATTATACAAATCTATCTTCTTAGGAAATAAACAAAAGGACATGCTTAATGCCTACTTTCTATTTAAATTAAAGATGTGCTTAATGAGAGTTTTTGTAATCTTCAGATAATTGTTACTCTCAATATTAGCCATAGGATTAAAGTTTCTAGGGCCAAGAATCACCCTAAATCCTTTTAACTAAAATGGCATGTGTCTCTGTATGATGGTGCTAATCCATCAGCACTGATTTATTACCTGGACACTTGCACATATTAAGTATGAAGAGTTCTCAATGTTTTATCTTCTTTGGCATACATCCTTAACACTGATGGGCATTTTTCCATTTCACAGGTCAGGTAGTGGACAGAGAAAATGCCTTTTTTTTTTTTGTATTATGAACAATTTTTGATATTTGGCTGTAACTCTTTATCTTTTTTACTACTGACTTCAATACACTAGCATTTGAGACATTTGGATTTTGAATCTTCATTTTTCATAAGACAACTGGAAGAAAACAAACAAAATATATTCACATTCCCCAAACCAATAAGAACTGGAGAAGCCTATTGAATTTAGGCAGTTGTCTCACATATACGTGCATATGTGTGAACATATATGGTACACAAAATGTTTTTTGTCTGTTTATATGTGTTTATTAATGCACTNTGTTAACTCAGTGAAAATTTAAATTGTTAAATAGATGAATCGTTAACCATCATATTTTCAAAAAATATTATACAAATCTATCTTCTTAGGAAATAAAAGGACATGCTTAATGCCTACTTTCTATTTAAATTAAAGATGTGCTTAATGAGAGTTTTTTTAATCTTCAGATAATTGTTACTCTCAATATTAGCCATAGGATTAAAGTTTCTAGGGCCAAGAATCACCCTAAATCCTTTTAACTAAAATGGCATGTGTCTCTGTATGATGGTGCTAATCCATCAGCACTGATTTATTACCTGGACACTTGCACATATTAAGTATGAAGAGTTCTCAATGTTTTATCTTCTTTGGCATACATCCTTAACACTGATGGGCATTTTTCCATTTCACAGGTCAGGTAGTGGACAGAGAAAATGCCTTTTTTTTGTGTGTATTATGAACAATTTTTGATATTTGGCTGTAACTCTTTATCTTTTTTACAACTGACTTCAATACACCAGCATTTGAGACATTTGGATTTTGAATCTTCATTTTTCATAAGACAACTGGAAGAAAACAAACATAATATATTCACATTCCCCAAACCAGTAAGAACTGGAGAAGCCTATTGAATTTAGGCAGTTGTCTCACATATACATGCATATGTGTGAACATATATGGTACACAAAATGTTTTTTGTCTGTTTATATGTGTTTATTAATGCACTCATTTATCTATTTAGTTTGATTATATGAAATGCTACTTAAAAAAAAAACTATTTTACTCTCCACAAACAGGATTTCCCAGGTTAACACTAGGTAAAGAACCTGCCTGCCAACCCAGGAGACATAAGAAATGCAGGTTCAATACTTGGGTTGGGGAGGCCCCTGGAGGAGGGCATGCAACTCACTCCAGTATTTTTGCCTGGAGAATCACATGAACAGAGGAGGCTGTAGTCTTCTAGCTGTAGTTTATAGGGTCACACAGAGTCGGACATGACTGAAGAAACTTAGCACGCACACACTCTATACAAACAAAATAATGATGATATAATAATAGATAATATAATGACATAATATTAGAGTAAATAAGTTAATTACAATGACCCTGTGTGCCAGTTGAAGGCATATTAACTTGGGCTTTCATCTTTTTTTCACTTTTCACTAACCCTAGAACTTAATTATAAAGTCCACTCTGTTTCACAGACGAATATATTACTTCTCTTAGGAAAACTGAGAAATAGCAAGGAAGCTAACATGTATTGTAAACCTACTATATGCCACGGACTAGAATATTTATTTACTCATATGACCTTTCAAGATAAATATCGTTATTAAAAATTATGACTCCCATTTTGCAGGTGAGAAAACAGGACCAGAGAAGTTTAAAGTCCTTCCCATGCATAAACACAGCCACCGGTGTATGACTCCCTGAATCTAACACCTTCTCATTATTCCACATGTAGATTTTGATGTTAGCATTTCTATTCTCTGCCCTTTCTGCCACTGTAAAACGTTTCAGCTCTTCTCTTAAATAATATATTATGGCTTATCTTTCTTCTGAAAAACTAACCTAATGGATAAATTTGAAAAAGTAACTAAACTTAATTATAAAATACTGATAATGGCTTACAATGTTGTCCTCCCATCTTATTTGCATTTTAATTTACTCAAAGGACTTAAACAGGAAAGCTACTAGATGTAGAATGTTAAGTGCTAATAGAGAATATATGTGTGTGTTTATATATATATAAACGATGATTTTAGATCAACAAGACAGACTGTTAAGGAAGAACAGATACTCATATACATGTCTATGTAGATTACTTACCTTACCAACAGCAAAAATTAACCCTGAAGCAGGAGGAGATGGTTTTGAATAATGGGAGAGCACAAAGATTTTCTATGACAGGACTCTTGCTGATGGACTTATTATTCCTAGTCCAAGCTTAGTCAATAAATTCCTTTTCCTGCTCCACTAAGGGTAAGTAAGCTATTGTTTCCTCAGGCAGCAACTCCTGTAGCCTTTCCAAATATCAGTAGTACAAGAGGACATTCCCTGTTTAAATACTCATGGTTAGATGAGTCAATAAAACAGGAGCTNTGATGGACTTATTATTCCTAGTCCAAGCTTAGTCAATAAATTCCTTTTCCTGCTCCACTAAGGGTAAGTAAGCTATTGTTTCCTCAGGCAGCAACTCCTGTAGCCTTTCCAAATATCAGTAGTACAAGAGGACATTCCCTGTTTAAATACTCATGGTTAGATGAGTCAATAAAACAGGAGCTGAAAACTCCACACTTTATACCTTTCCATATGTTCTTGTTACATGATGAAGCTGAAGAACATTATTAGCATAGTCAAAAAAGAAAGGTTACAAAGACATGTGATTTTACACTAGGGCCAACATTTCTTAGCTTGATTTTAAGATGAACAATAAGAATTTTGTCACTTCTCTTGATATTAGTAATCATGTAAAATTTATATCTCTTCATCCTGGGACGAAGATGATAAATATATCTTTATTTTTTGTTCTGGCAACTTTCTTTTGCATATTTATTTTGTTTACATTCTCTTTGCCAACATATTGTAATATTTGAACCTTTTCCAAATTATCACTTTAGCTACTAGTTGACATATGTATCTAGAAATCTAAAGAGGAGAATTTTTAGGGGTTTCCTTAAAGATTTCCCAGAAGTTCTTTTCAGTTAGAGAAGGTACAGTCATTTTCTCAGATTTTTAAACTTTGAGACCATATAGTTCAATTGCAGTGTCTCTGTTTGTATCTAAAGGAAATCATTAAGCCTTTACTGTGTCCAAATTCTCAGGTCATCTTACTAATTTTCCAAGTGCATCCAAAAGTAGTCTGTCTCTTTGCTTGAGTGTTTTTTACCCCAAATCATGATGATTATTTAGTGAAGATTTCTTAATACATTTAAAAAAATGCATTTATGTCCGGCAACTTACTGGAGTGGATTGCCATTTCCTTCTCCAGGGGATCTTCCCAACCCAGGGCTCAAACCCGGCTCTCCCGCATTGTAGACAGATGCTTTACCGTTTGAGCCACCAGGGAAGTCAAGAGAACATTACTGTTTTATTGTTTTATTTCTCTGATGTTGGTTTTGTTTGTTTATTTGTTTCTGGCTACATTGCATGACAGGTGGGATCTTAGAAACTGACCAGGGATCCAACCTGCACTCCCTGCATTGGAAGTGCAGAGTCTAAACTACTGGATTGCCAGCAAGTCCCCAAGGTCAGGTAACTTTTGAAGATGAAAATACCATCGACATGAAGCAATTGACCACATGAGGTCGTTCTATCTCTAGGGTTGTATTCTTGAACTTTTGACATTGAACCATGAGATTTTTAAACAATTACCTTAATCTCTTGAACCCTCAGTTTATTTAGCTCTCAAAAGGAAAATGAGCTAGGGTAAAAGTAAAGGGAAAGATCAATTCCAACTATCAAATTATATGTATGTAAAATGAATATTCTGCCTGAAGTCCATGTCATTGATTGCTAAATATTATAAAATGTGATGAACATTAAAGCGAAAGCATCTNGAGTCCCTTGGACTGCAAGGAGATCCAACCAGTCCATCCTAAAGGAGATCAGTCCTGGGTGTTCATTAAAAGGACTGATGTTGAAGTTGAACTCCAATACCTTGGCTACCTGATGCGAAGAACTGACTCATTGGAAAAGACGCTGATGCTGGGAAAGATTGAGGGCAGGAGGAGAAGGGAACGACAGAGGATGAGATGGTTGGATGGCATCACTGACTCAATGGACGTAAGTTTGGGTGGAGTCCGGGAGTTAGTGATGGACAGGGAGGCCTGGCGAGCTGCAGTCCATGGGGTTGCAAAGAGTCAGACACAACTGAGCGACTGAACTGAACTGAACCGATCTATACACATATGCATGTATGTGTGTGTGTGTGTGTGTGTATCTATCTATATATATATATATTCATACATACATGAAGAAAATTAATAGCTTAAAACAAGATAATAAAGTTTTATTTAATTCATTCAAACTAACAAATTTTCTTTTATAGGTTGTTAGTTTATTTGTGGGCTTAGTTTTGCTTTGTCTCTACTCTTTTTCACATGTGGATATTATATACCAGGAAGTAAATCATATTCATTAAAGCATTCACAGGAGTTCCACTTGGAAATGTTTCTTTTGTGGTTATTTGGAGTTATACTATTTACTTGCAAATAATAAGGCAACAGTGAGGCACCTTATAGTTCAACCTCCTCTTTAGCAATAATCTAAGCCAGAAAAGTTTTACTATATATTCAGAATAACTATGACAGTATTTAGAGCAATTTATGTGTAAGAATATAAAAAATATGATAGGCGTAGTTCATGTATTGGGAGATGGAAATAAATAATATAGAAAATACAACTACAAATTTTATAACTAATTTTGGCATGTAGATTTTATTCAGTGTCTTAAATGATAAGTGTTGGCAACAAGCAAACAGTTTAACATAATACAGATAATGCTTTCCATGTTCCTAGCATTTCAGTGTGGATCAGGTTGGAAATACCTTCCGTTATGCTAGTTTATGCAAACTGTTTGCCAGAGAAAAGTGAATTTGTAACAATGGTTGGTTAGTCGAACTACTGCTCTTCAGGCTCCGCAGTGGTGCAGCTGTTGCTGTAAGTAAAAAGAGTTCTAACAGTCCACCTGGAATTAGGACATCTGGTTTGTGCGAGCTGGTCTGAATAATGTACTGTGCGTACTCCAGTACAGCTGCTGACAGAGCAAACAGTACATGGCTGTCCCACCAGCCCAGAGCAAACACCAGTTACATTTCACAGAAACTGGCTGGTATTTACAACTGATCTGAGCCAAAATGAATATCAGATTGAAGGCGGTACCCCAAGAGAAAAAAACTTTCCCCCACAGCAACTGGTTGCCCATAGTCTAAGGCGTTTATACCATTTTTAAAAATCTCCCAAATGTGATTTTGCTGCATGTCAAAAGGAAGAAGAAAAACATACAAAGAATTCCTGCATCTATTTGTGAACCACTTTGGAATTTTCTGAAGTAAAAAAAAAGACCAATATTTTTACTTTGCTATTTAAACCGTTTGCTACCTATATTAGCCAGAACCATGGTCATAATAATTTTCTTTCAACTTGTAAAATAGCTAACACTACGTGTATACCCGTGGCGGATTCATGTTGATGTATGGCAAAACCAATACAATACTGTAAAGTAATTATCCTCTAATTAAAATAAGTAAATTTAAATTTAAAAAATGAAGCCAAAAAATAAAATAGACTAGAAGCTAGAGTGTCTAATTTAAATCTGGCATGGATGCCAGAGATCACCCAATCTCCTCCCTATTTTCAGCTGTGGTAATAGAGATGGCAGGTGACTTTGCTCAAGGTCACACATCTAGTTACCAACAACAAAAATCAATAGGCCAAATTAGAAAAATACTATTATGGTTTACTATGAAACAAAAACAATCTGCTTGGTATCCTTCTTAGATTATGTCTGCATAACCGAATCGGGACAAGCCAGGTGAAACTCTAAAAAAGCGAAGTCTGATTATCACGTTTCCTTTTCAACTTCAAGTCCATATTTTTTTATTGCTCTCTAACGACTGAGCGACTTCACTTTCACTTTTCACTTTCATGCATTGGAGAAGGAAATGGCAACCCGCTCCAGTGTTCTTGCCTGAAGAATCCCCAGGGACGGGGGAGCCTGATGGGCTGCTGTCTATGAGGTCGCACAGAGTCAGACACGACTGAAACAACTTAGCAGCAGCAGCGGCAGCAACAGATGCCAGAGTCCACTGATTCTAGTCCTGGTTCTATAGGAAATGGGGCTATTGCATCATCTCATAAAAGATGCACCATTTTAAGTCAGTAACTCATATTCCAAAACCCCCTCTCTTATCTGTAGTGTTATTCTCTTCTCAGGGATTTGGCTGTAGCTAGGCTAAGGGTATCCATTTAATCTGATTAGTTTGGGGGAATTTTCTCAACTTGGTGGTTGCTGCTGCTGCTGCTGCTAAGTCGCTTCAGTCGCGTCCAACTCTGTGCGACCCCATAGACGGCAGTCCACCAGGCTCCTGCGTCCCTGGGATTCTCCAGGCAAGAACACGGGAGTGGGTTGCCATTTCCTTCTCCAATGCACGAAAGTAAAAAGTGAAAATGAAGTCGCTCAGTCGTGTCCGACTTTTCGCGACCCCATGGACTGCAGGCTCCCACACTCCTCTGCCCATGGGATTTTCCAGGCAAGAGTACTGGAGTGGGGTGCCGTCGCCTTAGTAGATCATAAATAGTCCCACCTCAAATAACACTGAACTACTGAGTACCAACCTGTACACACATAATTAACTGCTGACCTGACATCTCCACTGGAATGTCCCATGCTTTTTCAAATGTCACTTTTCCAAAACTGAAATGAGCATCACCTCTCCTGACATTAAACGGAATTCTCTTATCTTTCTTGGCTTGGTGAATAGTATCAACTTATCTGCTTGTGTAAGTTGAATATCTCCGTGTCATCTTTGACTTCACCGCTATCTCATTCTTCATGAGCATCCAGTGTCTACCCATCTCAACATCTTAATACCTCAAGGATACACCATTTTCTCCATCTTCATTGATACTGTTTTAGTTCTGATGTTAAGGTGCAAAATCATTTAGCATTCTAACTGGGAAATTTTGAGGATAAAAGAAAATGCTATAAATAAGTCAGGAGTAATAGGAGTAAACCAGGACTCTAGGGAAAACAGGCACAGCACATGCAATGAACTTCATGATGACCACATTTCTTGACTAAACTGCTATAATATTTTTCTAATCGGTCTCCTTGATCTCCTCATTCCAATCTAATATTCACACTTCATTTCCTGCTTGAAAACCTACAAGACCCCTTTTGGCTTCAGGTGAAAACAAATCTCAATTTCTTGTGGCATGAAGGCTTTTGATAGCTATGGCTCCTGCCAATTTTTCCAGCTTTGTCTTTCTGCTTATTCATCATATGCCTCCAGTCAAAAAAAGTACCAGCAGTTCCTGATGGCCCTTGACTTCTGTTACCTCCAGTTACCTGCCCAGGTTCCAATTTTTTCCTAAACATTTCTTTCTAGTATCTTCATCTTGATTACATATTAATTCTATGGAATGCTATCATTGCCCTGTTTACATGTAATTATTGATTCAAAAATATCTATCAAGAACCTATTCTGCACCCCATATGAGTAATTCAGCAATTTTATTCTGTTTATTTATTTCATTAGTTTGCTGTCTTTCTTAGATTGTGAATCTATTCAGAAGAAAGTGATAGTGTTAGTTGCCCAGTTGTGTCCAACTCTTTACGACCCCATGGAGTATAGCCCACCAGGCTCCTCTGTTTATGGAATTCTCCAAGCAAGAATACTGGAATGGGTGCCCAGTCTCTTCTTCAGGGGATCTTCCTGACCCAGGGATCTAACTCAGGCCTCTTGCATTGCAAGCAGATTCTTTACCATCTGAGCCAAAGCCCAAGGCTATTTAGAAGAAGCCTTAAATTTACTATTATATCCTTCATACCTAGCACAGGTCAGGAACATAGATGCGATGAATATTTAGTAAAAGGATATTGAATCAAAGGATGGATAGATGGAAACGATATTTAAACTTCAAGTTTGACTTTATTAATGAGAATCTCAGGGCCTTCCTCGTTTGATCTCTGCATCGGGAAGATCCCCTGGAGAAGGGCATGATTACCCGCTCCAATATTCTTGCCTGGAGAATTTCATGGATGGAGGAGCCTGGCAAGCTATAGTCCTAGTCCATGGGGTTGCAAAGAGTAAGACAGGCCTAAGCGACTTTCACGTTTTTCACTTTCAAGACCTCAGGCAGTGGGATATGTTTTAAAGAATAAAGAATTTTAACATTCCTTAAATTATATATTGCACATATTTTACCCTACAGATACAGGGTGAGTCCAAATTGAAACTGAATCCCAATACAATCATCTGAATATTATATCTTATCTAGTACACTCACTCTTCCTGTCAATTAGCTACTATTTCTGGAAGCACTGTTTAAAGTCTTAATTCTCATGGCCAAAAAATGTATTTTTACAAATAATGAGTGGTTCCAGATGCAATGGATATTTTGCATCTAGTTATAAAACATCAGGATTCTATCACTAGTATGACAACATTCCCTTGAGACAGCTATGAATTTCCTAATGCTTTGGAGGTCTAGGAAACTCAGCTTCTGCTTTATCCTGAAGAATATAAATTAAGTAAGAACAATAGGAAAGACAAACGCTGAGGATAAATTGCCTGTAGGCAGATGAAAAGTGTAGTTTTGGCTCATAAGCTCAAACACATATCCCTGCAAGTATTCATTTTAAGTTGCACATACCATCCACCTACTTTTCTGTGCATAACAGGAAGAATCATTAAAATTTATTAAAATTTTTTCAGAAGGCCTTTTTTTTTTTTTTTTTAAAGAATAATTATGGTTAAACAGTATTGGACTGGGCTTTCCTGGTGGCCCAGATGGTAAAGAAGCTACCTGCAAAGCAGGAGACCGGGTTTGATCCCTGGGTCAGGAAAATCCCCTGGAGAATGGAATGGCTACCCACTCTAGTATTGTTCCCTGGAGAATCCCATGAACAGAGGAGCCTGGTGGGCTACAGTCCAGGGACTGTAGATTTGGACATGACTGAGCAACTGACACACAGTATAGAAAAATTAAAGTTATAAATAAATGCAATTCTAAGTCTCTAGGAAGGAAAGAAGCTATAGAAGGATAGCTCTTGATTAGGGAAGAGCACTGCCACCCACCAGCTCTGTTGCTGTAGATAAATTTTACTCAAAGCTTAATGTCCTCATCTGTAAAATGGAAATAATAATGTCTGTCTGCCTGCTTTATGAGTTTTATAAGTTCATGTTCAGCATAAATGTATTTGAAAAAAATGTATTATATAAATGTGCAATATGGTGTTTTTTTCTAGTAATTAAAAAAAATATATCAGCTGAAGGGTGACTTGTCCAAGTATTACTCATACAAAACTATACTAAATGCTGCAAACCAAGCAAGCATATGTTTCTTGTATACTAGAATAAAAGTAGTAACCTATTTTGTATCTGTGTGATGGTAGAGTTCATTTTGCAGCCTTAGTATCATATATGTCATTTGAAGTGCTTCCCAGGTGGCTCAGTGGTAANGACAGAGGATGAGATGGCTGGATGGCATCACTGACTCGATGGGCGTGAGTCTGAGTGAACTCTGGGAGTTGGTGATGGACAGGGAGGCCTGGCGTGCTGCGATTCATGGGGTCACAAAGAGTCGGACTCGACTGAGCGACTGAACTGAACTGAACTGAACACACTTAACTGGTATCACTCAGATGGGCTTCCCAGGTGGCTCAGTGGTAAAGAGTCTACCTGTCAATACAGGAGACTCAAGTTTAATCTCTGAGTTGGGAAGATCCCCTGGAGAAGGACGTGGCAACCTGCTCCAGTTTTCTTGCCTGGACAACCCCATGGATAGAAGAGTCTGGCAGCCTACAGTCCATCGTGTCACAAGAGAGTCAGACATGACTTAGCAATAAAACAACAATCACTCATGTTGCCCAGTGATATCTGAAATGGACTATTTCCTGCCTTATCAGTAACAAGGATATCACAATCATTAGCGATTGCAGTTCTACAAGTAAGCTGGTGAGCCCTGAAGAAATTCAGGGAGGAAAAGAATACCTGCCATCTAGCAGCCATCAGACTGCAGCCACTCCCTACAGTGAACCCTGAGAAAACTCAGGATGTGAAAACACAGGAAACTGACCCCAGATAGCTGAGGTGCATATCCAACAATTGATATCAGTGAGCCCAGACTCTTNAGCCCTGAAGAAATTCAGGGAGGAAAAGAATACCTGCCATCTAGCAGCCATCAGACTGCAGCCACTCCCTACAGTGAACCCTGAGAAAACTTAGGATGTGAAAACACAGGAAACTGACCCCAGATAGCTGAGGTGCATATCCAACAATTGATATCAGTGAGCCCAGACTCTTGCATCTGCCCACAGAAGAAAAGAGCTAAATTCCTTAGCTTGACAAATCCGGTTTCTTTAATTAACAGTAATCGTTTGATGGTTCTGACTACCTGACTACCTGCCCTTTGTTGCAAAACTGCTACGTGTACTCGCTCCCCCTTTATCCCCTCGGAGTTGTTTCTCAGAGCCATCTGAAAGGCAGTGTCCCAAGCTGCAGTCCTCATTCTGCCACCAAAAAATCTTAACTCGGAACTCTCATGTTGTGCATTTAAAAAAATCAACAGTAGGTGTTATTTGAACCTAGAGTTAGAGAAAAGGAAACTAAGAGGTGAAGTCATTCAAGTTTATAAAACAATTAATAATAAGTACTGAAGCCCAGACTTAAACACAGTTAGTGAGATCTCCAAGTACATGTTCTGCTAGCACACTTTGCAAGTTTTCCAAATTACTTAGAAAAACACACTTTCTCCCAATGAATAAAAAGAAAAAAAAAAAGGAGAGGTAGTTTGAATATCTTCCATCTGTAAACTTTAGGTTGAATAAAAGTTTAACTAGTGTTCAAGAGACAGAGAAACCCGTCTGACTGATGGGTTAAAATCTTACTCTTAAATTTCCTTGTGCCAATGATTACATTGTTCTGCCTAAGATAAATTTTCTTCAAATGTATTGACCTTATCTTCTGCTAACTACTTCTAGACTTTTCTCCGCCCATATCCTATTATTTTCTGTCTCTATGATTTCACTACCTCACTCTACTTTAAGAATATTTGAATGCCTATTATTCTAGAAAGCATCCTCTGACTAATCTTTCACTCTGAGCTTACATTTAATCCCATTTCTTCCCTTTACAATAAAAAAAAAATGTAAAGAATTACTACTGCCTGCCTTTAATCTTCAATCATATTCTGTTCTTCATTAGTTCTATATTCTACAAAAACTACTCTCAAGAACAATACCAATATATCATGAATCAAGTTGAATCATCCAAACCAAGATTCAACTTCACTTGAGTTCTAGACATTCATTCCTAAGTATCTAACATCTGTATCTACTTACATTCCAAAATATTGAATATATTTCCTTATTATATATTCTCTATTCTCATACACTACTAGTAATATTGACATTTTCTCAACCTTTCATTGAGAAAATTTGGTGTCACCTTAAATTCTCTTATCTCACTCTGCAACATCCAAATGGTACCCAAATCCTGCTGATTTTCTCAGACATGACTGAACGACTGAACTGAGGAGTTAAAGAATGAGTTTAGTTATTTAAACTCAGGATATTCAAAATCTCGGTCTATATAACATAAAACTATAGTTCAGTTCAGTTCAGTCACTCAGCGTGTCCGACTCTTTGCAACCCCATGAATCGCAGCACGCCGGGCCTCTCTGTCCATCACCAACTCCTGGAGTTCACTCAGACTCATGCCCATCGAGTCAGTGATGCCATCCAGCCATCTCATCCTCTGTTGTCCCCTTCTCCTTAGTACCTAGCTCTAAATAAGAACCAATTACACCAAACCCTGAATAAATTTTAATTGTATACATCTCCCCATCTCCATTATGCAAAGAATGTTAAATATTATTCTTTTCTATCAGAGAGGGAAAACAAGTATGGATGTTACTAAACAATGTCTATGATTCTTATTGGACAAAGCAAACCAAATTGGTTGTGAATTAAACTTCTATTTTCTTTCCCTCTCAAATTTACAGTACTTCTTTTGTGAAAACATTTTACAAGGGATAAGGTCACGTATTTGGAATTTTTCCCATGGTGGTCTGAAAATGAAAGTGTTAGTTGCTCAGTTGTGTCCAACTCTTTGTGATCCCATGGACTATAACCAGCCCTGCTCCTCTGTCCATGAGATTCTCCAGTCAAGAATACTGGAATAGGTTGCCATTCCCGTCTCCAGGGGAATCCCTCTCTCAGTTCAGCCTTTGCTAAAGTATAATGAGAGGGTGGTTCACAGCCATCTGTCCATAGTGCTTGAGTAAGAACTACAGTGCACACATTAGCCTCTCCTGAGAACAATGGTGTGTTAGAATTACAATGGAAAATTTCATTTGGGCAAGTGAAGGAGAAAAGGGACCAACACACAAAGATGCTTGTGATGAGGGTGTGTGTAACTGCAGCAATTTCACAAAGGAAAGCTGATGAGTGAGCCCACCCCTCACTACCCACGAACATCTTTTCCAGTCTGTTTCATGGAGCAATCAAAGGATATTCTGCACCTCTCAAAATGCCATCGATCCTTATTGACAAAGAAATAGAACATTTCTCTCTCAAACCTTTGCAGGAGAAATCATCACAGCAATCTGGCTTGAATGGGGAGCTTTGGCAGACAAAGACCGATTTGTCAGAATAAATAAATATATACACACACAAATTAGATAACCTTCACAAAATATGAATAGAAAGTTGATGATAATTTCCCAATTCTATTGTGTAAAGGGTAAAGAAACTCACAATTGTGCTCTCCAGGTCTCCTACAGTAAAGAATAGACTTCTTGATGAGATGTTTCCCATAATGTAAAGTGGAGCTGGGAATCTTGTGGCAATAATACTAAAAAATAACCATCTAAGTGATTTAGATAACACATTCATTAACATTCCAAATCTAAATCTCTAAGGGGCCCCTCCCTCTTTGTTTCCCTCTCTTGTTCTGAGTTTTTTCCTTAGCACTTTTGAACAAAGCAGGGAAGAAGCTCTTTTGTTTATTTAAAAAGGCTTCTTAAGGTATCTGATAATTGCTTGTGTAAAATAATTTTGTAAAGATCACAGAAATGTTCTTTAACATTAGATTCGCCTTCAACCAGCCATATTGCTATGGTCCTTTGTCTCCATGTCACAGAAGGGTCTGTTTGGCAGTGTCCAAGTACAGTACTGAGAAGAGGCAACAAACAGTGACACCAACAATAAGTGCTTTCAGATGAACCATTATTTAATAATCAAGTCACTCAGTTTGGAGTTAGATACTGGTTTGGCCTGGTACTGGTTTAGGTCTTGAGTTAACGAGTTCTTCACCAAGTTGTCAAGTCAGGGATTTCAAATACTGTGTCTCTGGGATTCTGGTGTGAAAATAAAATCCCACCTTATCAAAGTCCTTTGTAAACTTCATAAGCTATCTTTTAATTTGTGAGTATGCCAAGAATGAAAGTGACTCTGTTTTTATAAAGTATTGCTTATAGTGGACTTTGCATCCTCAAAGAGTTCAAGAAAAGGTGTGAGTACTTTTCAAAATATGGCTTTGTTAGGCAAGGGTAAAAAGTTTCCTAAAGATTGTCCTAAATGTTTAAAAAATTAAAGAAATATGTACTGCTTTTAGCAGTTTGAATAGTTATAGGCTTTTATTTATATGTTGTTATTTTTTGGAGATGATATATTGATTTTCCATGCTATTTTAGCAAATGAAAGGTGGGCGTTAAACACTTAGACTGTAGATGACATGCCTCTGTGTTCAAATCTTACTTTTTACCATATAAGGTGGAAGCCTCAGTAAAAAGAGGCTTCTATGTCTCTGTTTGTTTCTCCTCTGTAGAATTCAAATGGTAAATTCTGCTTAGTCTTGCTATGAAGATTAAGGTAACAAATGTAAAAGCTCTGAAGCTCAGAGCCAAACCTAACACACAAATCTGTGATCAATAAGTGGTAACTGTACTTAGTGTTTGACAATTTTGAAAGTTTTATGAAATTTGTAAGGGTCATTTTATCTTCGAGCATGTAATCACTGAGTCCCAACACAGATATTGTGCTCTCTTTCTGCTCCAAGATTTTAGATTTTGGCTTTATCAGTTTCATTTGCTTCTCCTAAACCATTACCTCTTGATTACAAGGAGTCTCACAGGAGAATAAACAGAGGAGGAAAGCAGCAGCGGGCTCTCTGGCCTCCCACTGCACTCTCAGCAGGAACATTTTTAAACCGATTGATGCTAAAGCTCATTAGACTTGAAGTCAACATCAAGATATCCATATTGTGACCAGTAAAAAAAATAGATAGAAACAATAAAGGGTTAAATGTTAGAAGAGATCAGAGAACGGTTCTCACCTTTCCTTTAACGGCAAAGGACACAGAGTTCTGGATTTTATCTTTTCTAGTGTCAGTTTACACATGTAGACTGTCCTGGAGGCTCAGATGGTAAAGCGTCTACCCACAATGAGGGAGACCCAGGTTCAATCCCTGGGTCGGGAAGATCTCCTGGAGAAGGAAATGGCAACCCACTCCAGTATTCTTGCCTGGAAAATCCCATGGATGGAAGAGCCTGGTGGGCTACAGGCCATGTGATAGCAAACAATCAGACATGACTGAGCAACTTCACTTTAGATGACAGTGCTTGTACCTAAAGGCCTTTAAGATCCCATCTCTGGCACTCTATGAATATATAATTACTTACATGTCACCTCATATTACAATGGGGCAGCTCAGTGATGCAGATTACTGAGTTGATTGATATACTTGGACCATATTTGGATATATTTTTATTCAGAGAAAATCTACTTGAAACAAGTGACTAGAGAAGGACATAAATACAAGGGGAAAGAAGGAAGGAAAAATGGAAAGTGAAAGGGAAGATCATATTGTTGGTATGGTAAGAATAACCAGGGGTCTCTATGTAAGTGGAACTATGGAGTTTTATGTACAGGGATAACATACTGTTTTTTTTATTTTTATTTATTTATTTTTTTGTATTTACTGCCAACCTCCTCTCCTCCCTCAGCTTTGAGTCTGGGAAGCTCTATATAACTTCTTGTCACTTCATCTGGGGTCGGGAGCAGAGGTTACTCTGATTCACCATGCTCTAGTAAACATACCACCTCTATTACGTCTGCAAACATGCATTCATAGGCATTAGTATTTAGTTTTAAATCTTTAATTTGCCAACAAAAAGAGCAGATTCTCTAAACAATAAACAACTATGGAGGAAATCATAAGATATTATAACAAGGAGTCCAAATCTGTTGGAATTGATATCTGTGATACCTGGAGATTTGAGAAAGAAGTCTAAACATTTTCTTTCTTACTTAAGAAATTGAAGAGTAATTAATTTCTGTGTGTAATTTGCAAATATAGGGTTATATGAAGAATGCAGAGCTGGTATTATAAAAGCATCATAACATGATGCTGTGACCTAAATTCTATGAAAATCCTTTGGGAATCAAGGAGAAATAAAAGAGTAATACTACTGAAAAAAAATATTTTGTTAAAGAAAAGTAAAGCTTACAAACAGTAGTATAACTGAAATAATATAGCCAGACTTTAAGAAAGTCACTGGTAGAGAAGAAATTGCACAAAAAGACATTGTTATTTTGATGATAAATTAATCATGTGAGAGATTGAGAGATACTCTCAAATTAGTAGCAAACCAGAGAGATCAGAATTAATTTTGATGTCCATATAATTACCAAGAATTTAGAAGTTTAAACAAATGTAATTTGATCGCATGCACTTATTTAGGGGGAAGAAAGCAAATAAATCTATAATGCATAAGGAAAAACAGTTCTTTGTTAAAGTTATCCACCCACACTTCAAACTAAAACAGAAAACACCAATATGATCTATATATTGAAAGAGATCAAGACCGGGATAATGCTTGCAGCTCTGGGCAATTTTGTATGTGTGAGCTAGAGAGTAGTGGAAAATAAATTGCAGTGACTGGTCAACTGGAATGGCCAAGGCATTTCCTAGGATGAATGTTCAAAATTCCTTCTACTGTTAGTGACAATAGGACTATATATCATATAAAGAGAAATCTAATACAACATATATCATTCAAGTTTATGCCATTGCTGAAAATAAAAGGCATACTCTCAATAGAAGAGGACAAAATAAAGTGAAAGGAATTAGTGCTAGTAAATGATTAAGTGTTTGACATATTCACAATATTGTCTTTCATTCGTTAAACCCTATATATACAAACAGCCCATCTGCAAAATTTTTTAAAATGTAGATATTAGTTAGAATGATTTTTTAGTAATTCTTATGAAGTGATGAAAGCCTGAATTAGAATAATGGCAGGAATTTGAGAGCTGTTTTTCAGGAAGATCAGAAAGGATTTGGTTTTGAATTGGATGGTTTTAATGAAAAGCAAGAGAATTTCACAACCATGTCTCAAGCCTTCACAACATTGATAAAAAATAGGAAAACTGGGAGAAAGTCAATCAGATCTCCTCTGATAACATAAAAGAGCTATTAAGCATGTACAGTATGGAAAAGAGCTTCCCTGGTGGCTCAGGCAGTAAAAAATCCACCTGCAATGCAGGAGACCTAGGCTTGATCCCTAGGGTAGGGAAGATCCCCTGGAGAAGGGAATAGCTACCCACTCCAGGATTTTTGCCTGGAGAATCCCATGGACAGAGGAGCCTGAGGGCTCCATGCGGTGGCAAAAAGTTTATATAGAACTCTTACAAAAATCAGGATTTTTTTTAAAGTATACTTAAAAATATATCGTCACATCTTTGTTCATGTCAGAGTTTCTGTTTAGTTTTGACTTTTGCTTTCCTTCTGATCCATTTCAGTCCCACCCTACCAAAACTCCACTTCTACTCCAAGCTAGATTCAATAATGATACAGCCACAAACAACTTTCTATAGCCTCTTAAGCTGATTTGGTCTTTTTCCTATCAGTACATTATTTCCTCAACTAGAATATTAACTTTTTGAGGGAATAAAGTTGTTTTTACCTCTGTACTCTCATTGCCCAACACAGTGTCTGGCCCAAGATAAACATTCACTATATTAATCCATTTGCTCTTTTATCATAATAACCTAACAAGCTAAAAGATTACTACTTAGGTAACACTTTGGGGCAAAAAATACCTAGTGATATGGATTATCCTAGTAAGAAGAGCTTTTTCTCCTGTCTTAATAGATAAAAAAACAAAAAACAAAACAAAACAAAACACCCAAATATCATATCAAAGATACTGTGCAGGAATCCTTGACATAATTTTGGAAGAAATGTAAAAGCAATATCCTGAGACTACAATCATTTATCATCAAGTAGCAGCTGTTGTTAGAATTGATATTGATCCTTGGTAAATTGCAACCAGAGTAACCTTGTTGTATCATCACAAAATTCTCCCACTACATTATTTAGCTATGAGATGCTTCCTTAACTTGTGTCCTTAGGTTTTTCTCTTCTATAATCAATCACATAAGGAAAAAAAAAAAAAGTGGTGTATAGATGTAACCCAAAATGTTTTGGGGCATTTTTCAATTAAACATTTTCTAGAAGAAAATATAACATAATTACATAAAATAAATGATTATTTTGAAAAGCCACCAAATGGAAAGATAGCCTTAAAACTAGAAAGTGTTCATATGTGATTCAGTTCAACTTCTCAACACTGAAGTAAAGAAACTGAATCTGATTAAATAATATAACCGAGGCTGAAGTGTCAAAGAGTTCTAGAATGTGAGATTCCTGACATCCAACTTAGTTTCTTTTACCCAATTACCATTAAGGAAATGAAAAGTGTTAGTTCCATAAGTTGTAAGAAGTTCAATAACAACTTGAATTGAGGAACCTCCTTCCCTTAGCCCCTCTGTTATTTTAGGAATATGGATCCTAAGCAGGACTATTGGAAGCTGAACTTAATTAATTATAGCTTTGTCTCTTATCATTGGTAAATTATCTAACCTCTCCATATTTTAATTTCCTTAGCTCCATATTTTAATTACCTACCTCATAGAGCTTTGTGGAATATTTAATTTAAAACACTACCGAGTGTAGTTAGTACTATAGTAATTGGATTATAGTAAGAATTCATTAAGTTTCAGTTGATATTACTATTTTTGTTTCATAAAATAAAAAGTCGAAGTTCTGATTTCCTAAATTGTAAAGAAAAATTCAATGGAAACTCTTGTAGTTTAAATGACGTTAATTTTTCTGCATTCTCATCTTGCTTTAATTTCTACTAGCTTATACATCATTGGGTAGCATACATAGCACAGTATCAAAAATCCTACAGGGAAGGCCAGAGATGTCTGATATTTCATTATCTTTCTTCCTTCCTTCTTTTCTTTCTCTCTTTTCTGATGAATTAGTTAAAATCTCACAGATAATTACACTGCATGTGGAAACCTTTCTAAAATATCTTCATCAAAGTTATGAAATCTTAACTGATAGTAAAGTGATAAAGGTACAAAATAAAGTTTATAGAATTATATTTTCTGAGCAGTCAATATTGAGTGCATATTCAATTATTTAGAAGCTGATCAATTGTGTGAAATACCAAACCTCTTTCTCTTTCATCATCCTTCATTTTTTCTGCCTATACTTTTCCAGTTTTTCAGCTCATTTATATACCCATCCTGGAAGAAAAAGGGCAAACAAAGGAGGAAAAATGCAAATCTGTTAATAAAGTTATTTCTTAGCAGATTGGAAAGAAGTGAGAAAACTTTAAATTGGAATGCGAGATCTATTATGGATCACCTGATGTACCAATGTGGAGCAGCTACAATTTCTCTATCTTCCCCTGACCTGGATACTTGATGTGTTAACTGATGTGTTTTGAAAGAGATGGAACACTTAATTTTTAAAACTATTTACCACAAATGACTAAATGATCCTGCAACAATTGAAATATATCCTTCTCTATAAAAATACACTGAAGTTTTTACATTAAATTGAACTAGTACCACTAAAACTAAAATATCTTTAGCAGCATCGTCAATTTACTAGTCACTCTTTTTCACTGCTGTTGCATTTAATGTACAACTCATGATACTAAACAAACATAAATCTAGGTAACTCAAAAGAAAGAGACAAAACTTATCCATGTAAACAGAAAAAAAGCTGTGCAGAAAGACCAAAATCATATTGAATATTGAATTTAAAATATAAGGCACTATTCATTTAAATAAATATATCAAGAGAAAAGAAAGGAATAAGGGAACCTAAAACCTCTTGATAGACTGAATATATGAACAGATAATGGCAGGATCATATATGAACCCAGCAGTCTAATTCATACCTACAGCAACATGCCCAGGAAACCATAGCTAGAATAAATAGCTCAGGAAGACAGTCAACTATGAATCAGACTTTTTCAGGAAGTTTGATTGTTATCTTTAGTCACAATCCAGGAAGCTAAGTAATAGCTTCTGTTAACAATTGGCCCTAAGTGACCAGGATTTGATTACTAACTAGCAGCTTCTCTAATTTTTGTCCCCATTTTCAATTTAGAGCCAACCAGAAAAAGCCAAATATGCACCCACCTCCACGGGATGCCCTGCTTTTCATTAGCCTTTTTATTGATTCCCCAAGCCAATAGCCTTCAATCAGGGCAAACGTGAAGACTTCCTTTGTCTCCACTATAGTTTCCCCTTTGGAAGAAAAGCTATGACAAACTTTTCTTCCAAGTTTTCCTTGGAAGAAAAGCTATGACAAACCTAGACAACAAATCAAAAATCAGAGACATTACTTTACAAACAAAGGTCTGTATAGTCAAAGCTATGGTTTTTCCAGTAGTCATGTATGGATGTGAGAGTTGGACTATAAAGACAGCTGAGGGCAGAAGAACTGATGCTTTTGAACTGTGGTGTTGGAGAAGACTCTTGAGAGTCCCTTGGACTGCAAGGATATTCAACAGTCCATCCTAAAGGTAATCAGTCCTGGGCGTTCATTGGAATGACTGATGCTGAAGCTGAAACTCCAATACTTTGGCCACCTGATGCAAAGAACTGACTCATTGGAAAAGATCTTGATGCTGAGAAAGATAGAAGGCAGGAGGAGAAGGGGACTACAGACGATGAGATGGTTGGATGGCATCACCAACTCAATGGACATGAGTTTGAGTAAATTCAGGGAGCTGGTGATGGACAGGGAAACCTGGGCATGCTTTAGTCCATTGGGTCACAAAGAGTTGGATACGACTGAGCAACTGAGCTGAATTGATAAAGGTTTCCCATTCTGTCCTTGTGTGCATGCTAAGTCACTTCAATCATGTCTGACTCTTTGAGACACTATGGGCTGTATGTAGTTTGCCAGGCTCCCCTATCCATGGGATCTCCAGGCAAGAATACTGGAGTGGGTTGCCATGCCCTCCTCCAGGGAACTTCTGGACCCAAGGATAGAACCTGTATCTCTTATATCTACTGCATTGGGAGGCAGGTTCTTTACCACTAGCTCCACCTGAGAAACCAATAACTCTCCCAAAACACAGATGACAGTGGCAGACTCCCTTGCTACATAATAAGCTCTGAACAAATAGTTGGTTTTCATTTACTTCAACTCGACTGAGCACCTACTGCAGTCCATCAATGGACAATATGCTTAGATATATTAAAAAGTCAATCTTCACAATATTCTGTGAGGAATTTTTTTGTCCCCATTTTATAGATACAGAGAACTTAAGTTTGCAGAAGTTTAGATAGCTTCTCATGTTTTCATACTTATCTCATGCTAAAGTAAGTGTTTGGGTATATTATTTTGATTAAAGTCCTTGAGATAATATTAAGAGAATATCTAACAACAATAACAAAAATATAAATTAGCTGAATGTTTTCTAGCATTATTTGCCTTTATATCTATCACCTTGCTGGATAAATATCAACACCGTATTTTTAGCTGATGCATCACCTTAAGATTATAATTTATCAAAATATATATAAAATTTGAAATAATGAAAAGCATAATAAAAATAACTTTCATAACTTATTTGCTATAAGAACCTGAAATAATCTGAAATAATTTGCTTGTCAAGCAGTGATTGTATCAATGGGTTTTTCATAGATAATGTGTATAGAATTTTAAAAAAGAATGTAATAGTTTATTATACTGACAAGGAAACAACTAAAAATAAGATTTGTGTGATTCTAAAAGAAGGTAATAAGTATTTGCCTAGCACTTTAGATATGCTGCAATTTTTTAAACTACCTAACAATCATATTAATACTACTGTGCTTATTTTACAAATGAAGAAGCAAAGTTGTCAAGATATTCAGAACTTTAAGCCTCTCAGCTAGTGAGCAGGGAGTCTATATTTAAAAACTGGATTACTTTTTGGATTCAAAGTCCAACAAACATGCTCAAAACAACCTTTGATTAAAATTCACTTTAAAATGTTCCCTTACCATGTAAGGTGGCCACAGAACCTAAAATTGAATTTACTTTTTAATGATAAAATAAGATTAGCTTTATAGGAAAGAAGAGGGGAAACAGTATTTTCACATATTTGATATTACTACCAAAAAAAATAGAAAAATATAGATGAATAATGAGGCCTAAAAATAAAATGATACTTAAAAACAATTCTTTTAACAAAGACATGAAAAAGCAAAAAGAAATATACAGATCACATTGTTAAATGTGAAGTTGCTCAGTTGTGTCCGACTCTTTGTGACTCCATGGACTGTACTCTACCAGGCTCCTCTGTCCATGAGATTTTCCAGGCAATAGTACTGGAGTGGATTGCCATTTCCTTCTTTGGGGGATCTTCCCAAACTAGGGATTGAACCCTGGTTTCCTGCATTGTAGACAGACACTTTACCGTCTGAGCCACCAGGGAAGTCGACCCCATAGACGGCAGCCCGCCAGGCTCTCTTGTCCTTGGGATTCTCCAGGCAAGAATACTGGAGTGGGTTGCCATTTCCTTCTCCAGTGCATGAAAGGGAAAAGTGAAAGGGAAGTCGCTCAGTCCTGTCCGACTCTTAGTGACCTCATGGACTGCAGCCCACCAGGCTCCTCCATCCATGGGATTTTCCAGGCAAGAGTACTGGAGTGGGGTGCCGTTGCCTTCTCCGAAGAAATGGTGAGTAAAGGCCAAATAATTTCTCATGTGGTTTTCACTTTGTTTTAGTAATTCCATTCAGTTAACTCAAACCTTCATTATGAGTTCCTTGCATTGAGTGTAAATTGAAATAAACAGAAAGCTGGAATTCAATAATCATTATAAAAAGAAAGATTCAAGCCCTTGGCTTTTATAACATATCATGTTAATGAAGGAAAACTATTTTCTTGAAATTTCCCTGTTTTAATAAAAGTAACGAATTTGTTATGTAAAATTATAAATGTCAGAGTTATCTGATAATTTTGTTAAGTGTAGAGTGGAAAAAAAATGCCTCATTTACACACCTTAAAGATGTTTTTCCTTCTTTTAAAGAAATATTTTATTTATTTGGTGGCATGGAGAGATAGGGGGCAGGAGAAGAAGGGGATGACAGAGGATGAGATGGCTGGATGGCATCACTGACTCAATGGACATGAGTCTGAGTGAACTCCGGGAGTTGGTGATGGACAGGGAGGCCTGGTGTGCTGCGATTCATGGAGTCGCAAAGAGTCAGACACGACTGAGCGACTGAACTGAACTGAACTGAACTGATAATGAGACCTTATGAGGATGGAGGGGAGAAAAGGTATTGGGCAGGATGGGAGATGGATGTTATAAGAAAAAACCCAGGGAGCTTCCCAAACAATATGTAACTCAGAGGTTGAGGTTGATGCCAAGAGAAACTATATTGAAAAGAACATGTTCCAATCACTTTGAAGCAATCCTATGAATAGCACAGAGAGACTGTACACATTAGGATCCTGAACTTCTACTGACTGGGTGACACCCATCAAGTCCTTAATTCTGTGACAAGTTTCTTCACATTTAAGACAGAGATAATGATATTAGAACCTCATGGGATTGTTGTAAGGAATAAGAGTAAACAGTATGTGTTGACATACAGTAAGCATGAGGTTTATTACTGCTATCAGTTTGAAATAAAGTAAATGACTTTGTTTTGGAGAGTGAGCAGCAAGTTGGAAGTTTTTTATGCTTACTGTGGTGGGGGTTTGGTCACTAAGATGTGCCCAACTCTTGCATCCCCACGGACTGTGGCCCTCCAGTCTCGTCTGTCCATGGGATTTCCCAGGCACGAATACTGGAATGGGTTTATGGTTATGGTCAAGACAAACAGGATGCTGCTTGTTCCACAATATGACAGTATTCTTAGAGGGAGGAGGAGATCAAAAGAAAAGAATTGCTTTCTAGAAAAAAAGTAAGCATCATGTGCATGTCTTTTCAATTGAAGAAACTTATCACAGGCTTCTCTATGCTCCACAATGGCCAATGAGCACTTGATGATAACACAATCATTGTTGCATTCTGTCTCTATATCCTTGTACTCTTTTGTCAAAGTTGGTACATCTTGAAAGTAGTAATTATGTCAAACATTTTGAATTTCAATTGTCTAGTAATGCAGAGGTATGCAATAAATGTTGAAGGAGTGATGAACAAATTTCAAAAAATGAATGAATGCATGGACTTATAGTTTTCAGAGAAAAAATGCTATTCGCATAGAGTGGACTTAATATTTAACATCAAATGGAAATTCCGTTCAGACACTTCTTTCAAAACAAATTTGCATCTTAGAAATGATTCAGAAGCCCTACCAAGATGATTGATTTAGTCCAAAGGATTGCACAGTGTTCTGTTTTTATTTCGACCTTACAGAAAATATTTAATGTCTGCTAAATAAAGATCTGTACTTGTATTGCCTCTTGACCAATAAGTCACATTATCTTATTAAGAAAAAAGGAGTGAGTCTATCTTGGGAAGAATTTTCATTTATTTATAAACACATACAGATTTATTAGTTTGAATTGGTGATAGATTTTCAAAACTTGAAATTTGTTTGAACTAAATTTAAGACCAAAAAAAATTTCTCCTTTTGAAATCTTGAAGATATTTTAGAGTGCACATTGTATTGCCCATGCTTGCCTTCCAAAATTAACTCTATGTGGCAAGTTTGGCATATCTTTTGTTGATAAAGCTCGCTTTTAAGTTAGGAATCACACTGATTTGAGCTATATTATTTATTTGGTAACTTTAGTGCTTGCAGAGTAGTTCCATGATTTTGTTTCTAGGAAATAATATGAGAAGTGGTATGTAATTACTTCTTACCCTATTTGAGTCAATTCTTGATCTGGAAGTATAGATGGGAGGAGGGATGTTGAAAGCTTGAGGTACCAGGTATTCCTCAGCATCCATCATATCTTCTAAATCTTCTTCATCCAAGAGATTCTGAAAGAACTTGCTGTCGTTTGGACTGGGAAGCTTCATACGATCATCACCCTAAAAAATTGCCCATCAGATACACATGCACAAATGATTCTTTCCTTCATGTTAAATATGTGAAGTTGGCAGCAAATTTATATAATATCAAAATCATTCAAATTCATGCACTCATTAAAAAATATTTAGCATAATTACCTGCCATATAGAAGCCTATGACATATATAGATATGACAGGGAAAGATAAATACATTAAATACAGAAAAAATCTGATAAATGCCCATTTAAGATGAATAAAGCAGAATGATATGGCTATTTTTAGAGAGGCATAATCCATTTTAGATTTGAGAATAATGGTAGGTTTCATTGCCAAGATGGTGTTTGAACTGTGACTTTAAGAGATAATAATAAAGAAGGAGCAATGAACTTATCAATCTTTATTATATTTGGATGGTTGATAGTGCAACGCTATCAGGACACAAAATATCCATGGACACAAACATCCATTTGTTCTACAGCATAACATTATGAAAGTGATATCATTCAAAATCACAGCAAGCATGGAAAAGAACATAAATGGAAATGGGAGAAACACCAAAACAATTGTTACTCTCTCACCTCAACTATTTCTTAAATAGAATTTAAAAATTTAAGTTATATGATATTTTTATAAACATTTTTTAAAATCAGAGTTAATTTGGGAAAAAAATTAGATAGAAATCATTGTCTGCTAAAACGTGACTTTTATCTTCATGTCAGACTACTGATATGAAGAGAAACAGTACTCTGTTTTATTGAGAAATCTTAACTCAGTGTTATCCAGACTATTTGTTTATGGTTTAGGCAAGATATTCACAACAAAATTTACTGCAAATTTAAATGATCAAATCCATTTTTTGTAGTGTTACATATAAAATGTTCTTTTGGTCTATTATTTTATCTATATATATTCATCTAAATCTGAGTTCATGTTTGGTTATAATAACTTGAGATATTATTTTTTAAATAAAAATATTTTAAAATATTTTTCTAGGAAATGAAATGTCAATATATTTAAACTTCTAATTCACTGCCTTCAAATATGGACACAATGAAAATGAAAATTTATTTTCTTTTTTTTCCAAAAGGAGATAATTATAACAATGAATGTACCTAGTAGAGTACTTCAAGGCTTGTCTGAGGATAAAGGCCTTTTTATGCACATGAATAATCATAATTTTCTGACAGATCAATAGCAGAGGCACTTAAGTGCTAAGGGAAAATGCTTAGAAGTGGTTCTGACAAGCAAAAGTCATTTCACATTATGTTCTGCTTAGTTATCAGTTTGTGAGTGGTGATATCCACAGTTCGAAAGTTCAGATATTATTACTATTTTGTAGTGAGCTTTCCACTGTGATCTTCTCAAAAACCTAAGTCAAAGGTACAAACCTGAATAACTAGATATCTTTGAGGGTCTCGAGCCATCCTTGAAAATTCAGCAGCCAGTTCCTTAAATTTAGGTCTACTGTCAGCATCAATCATCCAACCTAGAAATTCACAAGCAATAAAAGTCACTATATCCATAATTAGGAAGAAGTGGGATATAAAATTTACAAAAATATAGGTTAAGTTTGAAAAATATTATTTTAATAAAAATGACCTGAAAAAGAAAACTAATGAAAGAAACAATTCAATAGGAAAGAGTCTCACAATCAGTTTACTGATATTCCTAACTACATGTAATAAGGAATAACATAAGCTTTTTATCTTGTTGATATAATTTAAAATTAATTTTTTCATCATAGAAAATATAACCTAGGCTAACCATAGGAACTTAAGAAGTCTCAGATCTTTTCTCATTATGTGTGAAGAGAATTTTTTAAAAAAACTTTTCTTTGATGTGTATAGAAGGTGAGATTGGACTGTAATTTATCAGTTTATATCAGGAGTGACATGGATTAAAAACGTTGATTTCAATATGATACACTGGCATAAAAGTGAAGAAAAGAATCAAAAGCAACTTTCTTATGCTATTGTTTTTTCCTGGTGGGAAAAACAACTAATACAAAGTGATTGGCAATGTTTGTTGAGCAATAGCTGTTCATTTATCTGAGTATTAGCCTTTCCAGCATAAAAACACTATCAGCAGTTTTCAAGGTATGTATTATTATTTAGCTGGGAGTCTAGATAAAGTTGGTCTTATCTCCCCAGACTCTATTTAACTGATGAAATGACAAGAATAAAAGTACCAAGCTTTCCTTGATTTTACTGCCAAATGACCCTTTTCTTAGCTACTAAAACTTCTAAAAGCGAGGTAAAAGTTCTTATTTGGCAAAAATGTATTCCTGAGTTTTCATTATTTTATTGGCGCTTCTAAATGAACTGTCTAAATCATCTCACTCTAGTTATGGGATCAAGGTATGGCATGCATGGGTTTGCACACTCTCTTCCATAGGTGACTACCAAACAATGTGTGACCTAATAAAGTTATAAAACTTGTTTCTCTGTTTCTGGTAATTCAATCTTTATTTTTGTTATGGGAAGTCTTTGGCTGCCATTAATATTATTTGATTTTTTTCTCTCCTAATTAAGCTCAAATGCTCTATATTTTATATGCAACCATTAAAAAAATATTTTTGATACCAAGATGTTAATGAGAAAATCAGTGTTTCTGGTACTCTATGGGAACAAAAAAGGTTAAATTCTCAGTGAGGTATCAGTTTCTTTCTAACTAAATATTGAGTAAATAGAACTACGCTTAGAGAAAAGGGCATGCTGACCCAAACTGAAAAGCACATTTTTTATTTCTTCCCTCACTGTCAGAATGTATCACACATGTCATGAATATAAATCTGAGTAGACCTGGGTCCAAAGTCTCTTATTAATAAGATGCTTATTCACCTTCACCAGTTTGTTTCTTTGCTAACCCTGTGTAAATCAAAAGGGGAAAACCCTAGATTACACAAGAAAGATTGCTGAATGCTAATCTCATTTAAATTAATTCAGAAACTCCAGAGACTTCCCTAATTCTATTTAAATTAAGAGCCTAGGCTTGCAAAACACATTTATAACACATATGTGTCTGAGACACAGAAGGGAGAAAGAAAAATAAGAGAGTTAGGTGTAAACAAATGATTTAATTGAAAAAAGTAAATATTCACAATTTTTTAGTTCAATATAGATTCATGTCTTTCCACTTCCCACTCTGCCTTGATAATTTTCTGTTGATTGAGACTGGTAAACTCATTTCCACTTAATTCATCTTTTTAAATGATTAGCTTCAAGCTTCTTTTTCTTTATGTGTAGATCATTTCTTTAGTCTGCTTTTTTTCCTTTGAAGATTATTACCATTATTGTGATTAATTACATCCCTTTGTGAGAAACAAGTTGATTGTATAGAAGTGATAAAAATCAAAGTGACATAAATAAGTGTAAGAATCATATAATGTTGACTTCATAGTATGAAAGCATGATACTGCTTCACATTAAAAAAAATTGCAACAAACACAGGTGTTTATATTCTCCTTTCACAATGATTTTAAAATTTTATATTTTTCAATACACAGAAAAAATTGTAAAGATTGATCAGCAATCTTACATTTGACCATGACCATGTAAACGTCAATAGTGCAGATGGGAGGCTGAGGCAAACGTTCTCCTTTCTCTAATAAATCAGGAATTTCTCTGGTTGGAATTCCATCGTAAGGTTTTCCTCCAAAGGTCATCAGTTCCCATATAGTGACTCCTAAATTAGAGATCAAATTCTCACATAAGCACATCAGCAACATACTATCAGCAAACCAGCAACATGTCGGTGGCAAAAGAATGCTTTTCAGAGGGTAATTAGAAATAGTTTAAAGAAGGGCTCTTCAGATTCCTATGACCATATGAGGAGCCCAATGTTAAAATCTTTGTAGGGAATTTAATTTCTTTAGCATTGTCCTGAAAATTGTAATGGGTAGTGGAGACAGTTCAAAGAGGATATCAGAAGACAGAATATGTTCCCCATTTCTATTACATTATACTAATGTTTGTTGGCCCAGTTTAAGTTTCATCACATTAGAGCCTGTAAAACAATTTATTTACTATATACATGTATACTGATACCAAACAAATATGATTAGGTAAAATCTGTTGATTAATTTTGAGATTAAAATTTTTGCTATTAGAAGTCCTAAAGGTCAAGCTAGGGTTCTAGAATGTTTAGGTTACAATAAATAATTGTGCCTTTCTTTTTAACTAATGTGAAGAGAATAAGTGGAATAAAACATTCATTTCTTTAGCACATATGAGAGACTGATTGAAGAATGATCCATATGCAAAACAAAATGCATGTAAAGTGATCATCTCCAAATCGAAAGAAATCAGTAATAGTCTATTTCTTAGATAATAACAATATCTTGAATCACTAGAACATTGCTTTCCTTGATAAAAGCAAGTACTCTAAATACTAGCTTGCAAGTAGCTAACTTTGATAAGAATAATAGTCCTGATACGAACAGTAACATACACAGAGCTCCTCTTTATAATCTAATAATTAGCTAATTTAATAGTTATAGTTTTCTTAAGGGTAAAGGTTATTAGTTCAGAAATTGTATCTGCTAATACAATACTATTAGCAAGTGATTTTTAATTGATGCATATACAAGTATCTTTCAATATAAAATTCATTAATGATGGTTATTTTTTCCTGCTGCCATTTGTAATGAATTATTTATTCAAGCTGAAGTCATTTTTAGCTTATAACAGTTATCATTGACTGATAAAAATGCAAAGCTTAAAATATAAAAACATATGTAAACTTCAAATTATTCATCATAATAGTATCATTAAAGATTATCTGATTTTTTGGTTAATGTTTACATCTTATGGATCTTAAATATAGTATAAACATGTAAATTAGTTATGCAGTTTGACTGTTTCAGCCTTATAAAATACTACATGATTTTGCATACTGAAAATGATTCATAGAACTGATGACTAAAAGTCAAGTGTTCATGATGAAGGCTGAAACAAAGTAAGAAGTAGATGACTGCTTATTCATATTGTCATATTTATAGAATATATATTTAATAATAACATTTTATTAACTTATATTTGTAATTATAAAATAATAGGTACTTTCACATCTCTATCAGGACCTCTATGAGT
>SJYA01000299.1:1896013-1959293 GCA_006410615.1 Neotragus moschatus | reverse complement strand
TCTATGAGTAAGATACAAGGCAACTACAAATAAAAATAATAGAAAATACAATAAACAGAAGCACAACAATATAAAAGTTGAAATAGAAAAATCAAAACCCCCACTTCTACCAATAATATTCCAATTATATCTTTGCAGAGTTGATGACAAGATAGGGTTAAACAGAGATGGCTGCATGTAGAAGAGCAAGAAAACTAAATCAGAAACATCTTCAAAACTTAATTCTATCATTTGAAGATAGAAAACATATTCAATGCATATTCATTTTTATAAAAGTAAAGATGCACCCAGTGGCAATGTTCCATATAGATTCACTCTAAACAAGACTATGAATCTTTCTTAGACTTTTATGACTTTTGCAACCAACTATGACATATAATAAAAATCTTAAAATGCCTTATAGATATGGGTTGATGACCTGGGCTATGTTTCAAAACAGAGTTCACTTTATCTATCTATCCATCCATCTATCTGTCCATCCATCAGACTCTGAGATATTGCAACTCAACATGAAGAATAATAGTATGACTTTAAAACAGGATTTTCTTCAAAAGATACATTTTATTATTAAAAATGTGACTGCCCTGCCAATATTTTCTTTAATGTATATATGCATTTACTTATTCTATAAATCGTTTAAAATTTGTAGATTGTCACATTTATTTAAGGGAAACATAAGTGGGAAAAAAAAGGGAAAGAAAAGAAAAAAATCTATTTGATAAAATCACTGCAGATGGTGACTTCAGCCATGAAATTAAAAGACGCTTACTCCTTGGAAGANAATTTGTAGATTGTCACATTTATTTAAGGGAAACATAAGTGGGAAAAAAAAGGGAAAGAAAAGAAAAATATCTATTTGATAAAATCACTGCAGATGGTGACTTCAGCCATGAAATTAAAAGACGCTTACTCCTTGGAAGAAAAGTTATGAGCAACCTAGACAGCATATTCAAAAGCAGAGACATTACTTTAGCGACTAAGGTCCATCTAGTCAAGGCTACAGTTATTCCTGTGGTCATGTATGGATGTGAGAGTTGGACTGTGAAGAAAGCTGAGTGCTGAAGAATTGATGCTTTTGAACTGCGGTGTTGGAGAAGACTCTTGAGAGTCCCTTGGACTGCAAGGAGATCCAACCAGTCCATTCTGAAGGAGATCAGCCCTGGGATTTCTTTGGAAGGAATGATGCTAAAGCTGAAGCTCCAGTACTTTGGCCACCTCATGTGAAGAGTTGACTCATTTGAAAAGATTCTGATGCTGGGAGGGATTGGGGGCAGGAGGAGAAGGGGGATGACAGAGGATGAGATAGCTGGATGGTATCACCGACTCGATGGGTGTGAGTTTGGGTGAACTCTGGGAGATGGTGATGGACAAGGAGGCCTGGCGTGCTGCGATTCATGGGGTTGCAGAGTCAGACACGACTGAGTGACTGAATTGAACTGAACTGAAATCTATTTTACATGTAAATCTACTTTATCGTGTACTATATATGCTAATTTATACCATATAATATATAAATGCATATGTACATCCTAATGTATCTCATGTATACTTCTATCTCATATTTAAGTGTATATGATTTATATGTAATGATATATATCTGTTTTTAATTTAGTCCTTTCAGCTTAATTAAGTTTTGTCAAGGGTTCCCCTATACTCGCCTAATCTCAAACACACAACACTTTTCTAAGCTGAGTAGACTACATGAGGTCTTCATGAAAATTTTAACACCCCATATGGTTTACAGGTGTGGAAAGAAAATCTACCCCATAGAAATATCTTATATTTTAAGGATAATTTATACTGTTTTTAGGTAAAAAATATTGGTTGTTTAATCTTCTTTCAAAAAATAAAACCTAAGGTTAAATTTGAAAATAAATTGCTTCATGCTTTCAAGACTCACCAATACATTTTCATTTAAATAAACACTAAGCTTTTTACTTGTTAGAAGTGCTAGTTTTATACAGTTTATGTAAACTTAGAAAAGGTGTTGATTTATTCTTACTAATACTTAGTATTAGTGGACTTAAGTTTGTAAATAGCCAGACAGGCACTAAGAAGCTCATCTCAAAAACTGTTAGATGCAAATAAATAAATGTTCTAAAATTTAAAATCACTGTTCTCATTCATTTATTAATTTTCTAATATATCTATTTACTCCAAAAGTATTTCATAAATTACAATTAAAGGTATAATTATAAATCATCTCTCTTATCTATCTCTCCCCTCACATTTATTGCTCTCATCCTACTGCTTTCAATAATTGGTATTTGTTCTAACAACAATCTCTGTTTTCTCACTATATAAATAGATTTCAATAAGAAAATGCTTTTTAAAAAAACATTTATTAAAACATTTGAAAAACATTTATAAGAAACATTTGAAATTATGTTTTCAAAGATCTGTTGAAAATGAAGGCCATAGGAGTCTATGAAAATGTCCCTCACCTAAAACTGCTGCTTTTTATTTTGTTTTATTCATCAAAATGATTAGACAAGTTGCTACCAAAGCAAAGGCTATGATAGACAACTCAATAAGACATTAATATATTACATTTTAGAGAACCAAGGAACCTAAAATGTTTATTTTTGGTTTAAAAGCCTTATAACACAAAGGAGAATTATTTACCATAGCTCCAAACGTCGCTCTGATGGGTGAATTTCCTATAATGTATACACTCCAGAGCCATCCATTTAATTGGCATCTACAGAAAAATAAGAAGTGTAAGTCATATAAAAAGTCATTTCTATATTTCCTCAATGAATCTCTGGATTCGCCTCTCATATGCATAGAAAAATAGAAATGTGTTATTTTTCAAAACAGGGAGGAAATGAAATCTAATCTTAAAGAGAATTAATTTAAAATATTTATTTTTAAAACCTTCACAAACAGTAAAAAGGGAAATAATAAGTATCACTTTTTAAGCTTACTATTCAGTGATTTACTAGTCAATATTATGACTCACAATATCAATTCTAAAACCTCTAATACATATATTTCTAATAATGTGATCATACTGTATTGTTTTCCCCCCAAATAAGATTCCCTACAGTTTCAGGAGCCCTTTCCACCCTCAAATTTCAGGCCACTGATAACATGAACTCTTTCTACACCTGTTCTCTCCCTCTCTTCTCAGATAATCTGGTCACTAAAACACCTAAAATAATGAATTCCAAAGTTAGCCTTCCTTTGTTCCCCACCACAGATGATCTCCCTCGACTTGGGTAGCCAGTATTGAAAATATATACCATTTTCAAAATAGGAATTATACAAAAGAATATGAGAGATCAGTACAAATCCATCATCACTGTAAGAAAAGTGACTCAGCTCACATACCCTGCTGCTGATGGGTCAGCAGAACAAGTTTCAACTACGAAGGGCAGTGTTATAGAGCTGGGAATATAATTAGATTCTATGGAATAAAGATAAACACTTCTACCTCACAGTTGAAAGCTTAAAACTAAATAGGCCTTTGAAATCATGAGGTTGGCTGCTCACCAAGGTGACACCAAGGTAACTCAGTGACAGAATCATGGTATTCAGTGAAAGGGAACAGAAGACACATTGAAAGTAATTTCCCTACGGGCAAGGAGTTAGCCGACTTTATGGACTACAGACACTGTTAAAGAAGTAAGTTTAAATCACAGGTGGCTTGATAAAGACTTAATGGTTACTAGGCATTTAAAGCTCTAATGAATCTTGCTTTAGACAAATCTTACAGCTGTATGTTCTCAAGACAAGTGAAGTCATGTGATTTATAGACTTCTACTTCTGTGCAGTCTTGTGGTGAATTTCAAAGCTGTGGTCTCAAATGGCTGCAATTTGTAGTAAATAGGCAAAATAGGCTAATAAAATCAAGGAAAAGCCAGAGAAAGCTACAAACTGGAAGATTTAAAAAATATACATGTTGTGTTTTGCTTTGTGTTTGTGATAAGATTTGAATATATATAGTTTTATTTATAAGCTTTTAGTATAAAAATCAATGTTTAGCATTTGGAGGCCTATCACTGTAAAATAATTATAATATGCGTCTGGATAACCCAGGATGAGTAAAGACAAGTAATAAACATATTTGCCTGACACCTTAATTACTCGTCTTTGTTAGCATGCACTTATAGGTTAAGGCTGCATTTGCTTATTTCATTTGGTTTCTTCTGATGTAAGTTTATCCAGGCCAAGCTAGAGGAGCCTCCACATGAAGAGGAGGTATCCTCAATAGTTAGCCAAGAATAACAAGCTAAACTGTGGGTTAATGCAGAAAGATAAGAACTGGAACTAAGGCATGGATTGAGACTCCATATGGTGAATGAGAGAGGCAGAAAGACAGCTGCCAGGCAGCGCTTGTGGGTGGAGAGTCAGAAAAGCTAGAAGAGGCAGGGGCACTATTCCTTCGGGTGGAATGGCTGACATTCTAGTGGAGGGAGTCAGAGAATACTGGGTTGACCAAAAAGTTCTTTTGCTTAGTGAATTTTTGTTACTGTTATTTAGTTGCTAAGTCATGTCTGACTCTTGGGACTTCATGGACTGTAGCTTGCCAGGCTCCTCTGTCCATGGAATTTTGCATGCAAGAATACTGAAGTGGGTTACCATTTCTTTCTCCAGGGGATCTTCCCAACCCAGAGATCAAACCTGAGTCTCCTGCATTGCAGGCTGATTCTTTACCACTGAGCCACCAGGGAAGTCCTGATTAAATACTTTGTTCAATTAAAGTCTTAGTGAAAATGAAAAACGTGTCTTCAATTTTTACTTAAAACAAAATGAACTTTTTGGTCAATCCAATAAATAAACTGGTAAATCATATGCTACAATGAAAACAAACAAACAAAAAAACAGAGCCAGATAAGAGCAATCCGTTGCTTTTGCTACAGGAGTATTAGAAGTTAAATAGAATGTTCAACTTTCCAATATTTATGATTCTTGGTAGTAGCAAGACTTCTCTCTAGTCTATGAGAGAGAAGTACTTCTCTGATCTCTTTGTGATAGTCTTAAATTAGTAGGATCAATGAAACAATTTATATGGCTATGGATTAAAATGTAATCTTTAGAGTTTCTTGGGAGCTACCCATTCCCCATTAGAACTGACATAAAGATCACTGGGATCCAGACACCGATCGTATTTTAGCTACTTTTGAGAAATGGAAGTTGGTAATACATACTATATATATATTTTAAATATTCTGTTAATATACATGTATATGTATGTGTAGGTATATGTATGCAACTATATGTATATATAGTTGTGTATATGTATGTGTGTATGTATGTATATATATATATTACTGTGGGTAGGTGAGACAGCAAATAGTAGAACTAAGATTTTATAATCTCTTAAACCTCAGGTTTGTTGGCTTCTTTCTATAACATATAAGGAGATAAAAGGATATTACAGTATATTTTCAAGTAACATTGCTCTCAAAAAAATATTCACCTTTCCTCCATCAGCATTATACTCTTTTTCATCTCCTTCCAAGAGTCTGGCTAGTCCAAAATCTGTGATTTTCACATGGTTTGGAGATTTCACTAAGACATTACGGGCTGCCAAGTCCCGATGAACAAGCCGTCTTTCTTCCAGGTACATCATTCCCTGAAAAACACCAAATTTCCCAAAGAAGCAGTTAATGCCAAGGGTTTTCCATTGTCAAAAAAAAGGAGTCTCCTAGCTTTCATGTGTAACTGCTTGATTTCTCTAAGTGATGTAAAAATTTGATAATATTTCCAAAATTAGGGAAAAGGCAGATGTTAAAAAGCAAACCACAAATAGGTTTTGGCTTTTATTCCCAAAAGCCTTTTAAAAACAGAATGGATTACCTGCACATGAGCTCATTGTTAGATCATTTTCCCCTCCCCCAGGTACTTTATATTCTTTTGCAAACACTTTCATTAGTGAGAATGAAAGTGTCCTAATAGCCTGGCTAATGGAAAGAGATGGGAATACCCGACCACATGACCTGCCTCTTGAGAAACCTATATGCAGGTCAGGAAGCAACAGTGAGAACTGGACATGGAACAACAGNTGGAGAAGACTCTTGAGTGACCCTTGGACTGCAAGGAGATCCAACCAATCCATCCTAAAGGAGATCAGTCCTGGGTGTTCATTGGAAGGACTAATGCTAAAGCTGAAAATCCAGTACTTTGGCCACCTCATGTGAAGAGTTGACTCATTGGAAAAGACCCTGATGCTGGTGGAGATTGGGGGCAGGATGAGAAGGGGATGACACAGGATAAGATGGCTGGATGGCATCACCAACTCCATGAACATGAGTTTGAGTGAACTCTGGGAGATGGTGATGGACAGGGAGTCCTGGTGTGCTGTGATTCATGGGCCTGCAAAGTGTCAGACATGACTGAGTGACTGAACTGAACTGAACTGAACATGCATTTGGACTGACCCACATATTTTTGTTTTCTTCTCAATGTATTGTTTTATGTCATCTTCCCCCATATACCCAGTCCAAACAAATTCAGCTATCCATACTTTTCAAAAGTATTTCATATACAGGTTTACTGGAGGCAAAATTACCATTATAGATTCTATCAAGGCTGAGAATATTATTATTGTGTGCGTGCTACGTTGTTTCAGTCATGTCCAACTCTCTACGACCCTATGGACTGTAACAAACCAGGCTCCTCTGTCCATGAGATTTTCCAGGCAAGAATACTAGAATTGGTTGCCATACCCTTTTCCAGGGGAATCTTCTTGACCCAGGCATCAATCCTCCATCTCTTGTGTCCCCTGCATTGGCAGTTAGGTTCTTTACTACTAGTACCACTTGGGAAGCCCTTATTCTTATTATGAAAAAACTGAAATATATCCTAGGGGCATTAAAAGCCTATAATTTAAAAATTGGTTTTGATGACATTAGTAGTCACTGTGAGAACTCACAAGTGAGGTACATCATTTATAAAGACCTTCAAATTAACCTTTAATATGTTTTCTTCATAAACATATATGTAATTAAAAATAAAGTATATTGCTGATTGCCAACAAGAGATATAACTGGATCTTCCCCCAATACACACACACACATATGTATATGTACATACATGTTCTGTTTGTTGTTGTTTAGTTGTTAAGTCATGTCTGAGTGTTTTGAGACCCCATGGAGTGTAGCTTGCCAGGCTCCTCTGTCCATGGGATTTCCCAGGCAAGAATACTGGAGCAGGTTGCCATTTCCTTCTTCAGGAATCTTCCTGACTCAGTAATATTGAACCCACATTTTCTGCATTGGCAGACATTTACCACTGAGCAACCATGGAAGCCCATACATATGCATACATACGTGTTATATGCATACATAGCATGTATATTAGATTATGGACAAGTGAAAAATAATCCAGAAATGATAGTTATTCATTGTATTTCATCAATAGGGAAACCAAGAGTCATGAAACACTAGCCTAACTAAAAGGTTGAAGTAAAACTAAGGAAATGAACTCAAAGGTCTATATTAGAGTGCTCATCTTTTCTTTGAGTGAGCATATTTTTGTTGAAGAGTAAGGGAAAATTCTATATTTGAGGATTTCAGTGGTAAGAACAAATCAGAAGTGTTATAAAATGGTTGAAGCATACTCTCATGCCAATTGCAAATCAATGCTGCTGGCAGTTAACATTACAACTGCGGGACTTTGAAGGATTAATGGTTTCTGATATCAAACAAAAGCTGTGGTAAACAGGCACATAAATCAGAGAGGTCAAAAAATTGTGAACCGTATACTCCGTATACTCGGTGTAGTGGAAATAGAATATTGCTTAAAGCAGCATCATGAGCCGAGCACCATATAAATGCCCATTAAACACAACCAGTGCAGATACTGCCTGATATGGTCCAGTCAGTCAGCAGCTGGGTGACATCATATGTATTAGTGTTTTCTGAAATCAATCCACAACTGGGATTTATGGGAACTTTGTCCTCTTTCCTAAACAGTGCCTTCTCCTTGATCATGCCAACTTGGAGATTTCTAGAATAAAGTGAAGTGAAGTCGTTCAGTCATGTCCGACTCTTTGCGACCCATGGACTGTAGCCCACCAAGCTCCTCCGTCCATGGGATTCTCCAGGCAAGAATACTGGAGTGGAATTTCCTTCTAGAATAAAGTGAACATGAAAACATAAAACCCCTGTATGCTTTAAAGGATTAATAAAAACAGCCATTGCCTTGGAGATAAAGTCTGTTTGATAATTTTGTCCCTGTACGAAGTGTTCACAAAAACATTCATCATTCTTTTTCTTACCATCTTCATAACAGAATATGGAAAGCATGTTGGCAAGAAGTTGATATTCAGATCCACACACAATGACAGAACACATACTATATGCCAGGTACTCTGCCAGACACCAGAAAGACAAAAGAGAGTCAGAGAAGGTTTGTGCATTAGAGGATAGAAGCTAATTAATAAAGTGGGCAGATATGGAGTGAAAACTTGACCAGACTGGTGATGTGTGGAAGGCACCTAAGGAGAGCTGTATTTTGAGGACCATCTGTTGTATAGTCTAGCAAGTGTGCATGAGCAGGGAGGCTTCAGAGACACACTATGGCCTAAGTAAAGCTTTAAGGATGGCTTTCCACCAGTTGGACAAGGTAGGTGGAAAATTGCAATAAGAACAAGCACAGGAGAATTGATAGTGTAGCATGCTTGGACAAAGTTACATAACTTTGATTTCTGAAGTATTATGCATATGGTGGGTGATGAGACTGAAAATAGACTAAGAGGCTAGATCCAAGAAGGACCCTTTATAAATCATGATAGAGAATTTGACCTTTACATTTTATGCAGCATTCAATGTGGTGATGCCTGCTTTTTTTTAAGAGGAGAGTGACACAATTATCATTGGAGCCTAAAAAATACCACCTGGTGCCAGTATAGAGGCTGGATTACACACAACTATAGCTAAAGTCAGGAGTCACTGCCACATTACAGGAGAAAAGTGAGGACAGTGTAAAATAAAGGTTGTAAACTGACCACCCATGAGCTATCCCATTTTTGTATGCCAACACTGAAGGAGTTTCATATATCCTCTTTAGTTGGTTACTGGCTATGCTCTTTACGGGCATTGGTCCCCAGTTTGTTAGGATCCTACTACTCACTATCATTTTTAAGAATTCAGTCTTTATTTGTTTATGATAGTCACCAGCGCCTATAAGCATGAATGTCTGAATCTTCAACTAAACTAGGCCAGAAGGAACTAGGGAGAGAACAATTTCAGCGTACACTGATGAAATAACCATCCTTGGTAAATGATTGTACAATGATGAAGAAAGTAAATTGAGAATAAGCCTGTGCTTTTGTAATTTAGGTAGATAATGATTCCTTAATTAGATATTATCCTAATGTAAATATATGTAAGAAATATATATTCTACTAGTGAAGTGAAGTGAAGTCGCTCAGTTGTGTCTGACTCTTTGCGACCCCGTGGACTGTAGCCCACCAGGCTCCTCCAACCATGGGATTCTCCAGGCAAGAATACTGCAGTGGGTTTCCATTTCCTTCTCCAGGGGATCTTCCCCATCCAGGGATTGAACCCAGGTCTCCCACATTGCAGGCAGACGCTTTAACCTCTGAGCCATGAGGGAAGCTAGGGAACTAATATTCAACAAGAAACTTAAGACTTTAATGACACATTGACTATATAAGGAAAGCCTCAAAATTCTAAAAGATCTTTGACATCCTATACATAAAGCCTCAGCAGGTGATAGACTATCCTGAACCTCAATACAATCTGTCTGTAAAAAAACATTATTTTCTTCAAAATAATGAGAACTAAATTCAGGAAACCAGATGGTAATCTCTACTGTTTCTCTTAGCTATGTGACCATGATTATAAGAGAGAAAAACAGAAGCATGTCTCATTATCAAATCATCAAAAATGGAAAGTCAATTCTTGTTATGGTCACAGGGTATGTAGGATGGTGGAGTGGCTTTTAGCATAAATTCTGGAGTTGATTGCTTGTCTAAAATCCAGAGCTCTGCCATATTCTAGCTATGTGACTCTAATGAGTTGATTAACCTCTCTATTGCTCACCTTCTTCCTCTCTAAAACAGCCACAATAGCACCTATCACCAAGGTTGTTGTGATGATCAAATAGTATGTAAAGTACTTAAGCTACTACTTAAGTAGTAGTAGTATATGTAGTAAGTATAGAACATACAATGTCATTCCACGGATAGTTATCAACAGTTCCAGTGCATAAGAATCATTTACACTCATTAACTTGAATTGCCCATTTTAGAAAATCTGTGAGCTTCAACTAATATATCACAGTGAGTATTCAATAAATACTTGCAAATGCTGATACATATGCCCATAACTTCCCATCATGAATAATGTTTGGCTAGAAGTTTCAGAATCATTACTGTTCAAAATATTATTTTAATAACAATTCACCTGAGGATGCTGTCATATAAGGAAAGGAAACATTAAGGAATCTAATAAAAGATCTGGTGCTTTCCATAAATATATCACAGATTCAGGAATTTAGTGAAAATAAAAGTTATAAACAGAATAGGCCAAAAACTTTTCAGTGCTGCAGGATGTTTTCCTTGAGTGAATAAAATAGCAAATTTTCTGTACCAAAGTATTTGCCTTTTATCACTCAGCACTTAGGGATATTTTGGGTAGAAGTGTTTTAGGGGTAGGTTTCCCAGGTGGCTCTAGTAATAAATAACCTACCTGCCAATGCAAGAGACATAAGAGACTCTGGTTCAATCCCTGGGAAGATCCCCTGAAGAAGGAAATGGCAACCCACTCCAGTATTCTTGCCTGGAGAATCCTCATGGACAGAACAGCCTGGCAGGCTACAGTCCATAGAGTCAGATATAACTGAAGCGACTCAGCATGTACCTTTTAGGGGTATTTTTTTCTACTCCTTGATCCAAGTGCTGCAATTCTGATTTTACTCAGACTACTCAGAATTTACTATCACTCAAACCATTCAGAACTTCACCATTTTCATACCTGCTCTGAATGCTGTAATGTGTTTTCAAAGACGGCTTACTTATTTTCTGTTTTGCTCCTACCTCTTAAAATATGTGTCAATAAACACAAGCTCACAGGGGAAAGTCAAATTTTACTCTTGACTTTCAGAAATGCACTTTAATACAAAATCCAAGGATAATCTTATTATAATTGAATTTAAAGTTTTAATCTCAGGTTAGAACTGACTCATATAAACTACTCTATTGGAAAAAAAAATCAGTGACTGACAATTTAAAAGTATTGGTGTTGATGAAGTATTGGCAATGACCTTTTCAATCTTATGATGTCTGACTCACAGCTGGCTAGCAAAAATGCATCATTATTCTGCTTTAATCCAATGTTAAAATGTATTCTTCCCAGCTGCAGGAAGCTAACGGAAGTCAAGAGAGACCAGACTATTTCTGACAATAAATATTTGCTTCCCACATATAGGCCAGGCGACAATTTCATCAAACATGTGCGTGGAGCTAAAATTTTTAAGCTGTAGTCAGCTCTCACAGGCATTAATCTCTGGAGTTAGCAAGAGTACATTTTTTTTTCTGATTTCATTCTAATAACCTGAAGCTTTCTTAATAACAGGGAGCTTCAAGAAAGCTATCTTCAAATGAGAACTGCTCCTCTTTTCCACCTTTCCTTCTGAAAGCAATTCTATCCCTGAGAGAAAAAAGAAAAATCTAACTCTAATGCTCTCTACTGTTAGGGCAGAGAATATGAGCATGTTCAAGGGAAGAAAAATACTTTTCTGGATGAAGTGACTGACTTTATCCACATAGTGCATGGAGTGAAACTAAGGTGGCTCTGTAACTGAATCAACTAAGTCTTTTTCAACCAGCCAAAGCTGGTTCATGGCACAGTAGAAAGAACACAGAACTGAGTGTGGCAAAAAAGAAGTCTCAGAAAGGCTGCTCACAAGGTTTATCACCACAGATACTCAATTCACCTCTTCTATAAAAGTGACAAATTGGCCTAAATGATCTCTGAGGTGTCTTCTAGCTTTAAATTTTTATTCCATGATAGATGGGACTGTAAAATACATCCATCTAAAATATTAAATGGTGGCCAATAATAGACACAGAGAGCAGGAAAGAAAGAGGAAGAGTAGCTGTTTCATTTCAAATGTTTAGTGAGAACCATGAATACATTTTAGTAAAAACCAGTTTAGTGCAACCCAATGTTTAAACCCTGGCTACTGACTATCTGTGTGACCTTGGTCAATTTATTTGTGTTTCATTTTTTTTTCACTAAATGGGGATAATAATAGTATCTACCCTGAGGATTGTCTTGAAGATCCAATGCCTTAATATTTGTAAAACATCTAGAACATTCAATATCCTACAATACCATGTGTTAAATAATCTCAAATCCATCCTTCTTATGAAAGATACAATTCAACCACTGTAACAGAAAGAAAAAGCAGCCAGTTAAAATACCTACTGGTTACTCAGCACTCTTGGGTATGGCAACTTCTGTTTTTCATTCTATGTACCCTTGAATGTTCTTCTATCTGCTCAGAGGAAGAAAAGCAGATTCACATAGTTGCCCCAGACTGGCTTGGCATTGATACTCAAGTTTAATTTGCATGTGTTCCAACTGCACCTATGATCTTCACAAGACTTGGTCAGGTTGCAGTTCTTAAGATGATTTTGAAATATTGAGGACAACTGAATTTCTGTCATTTTAATAGTGTGTGATGAAAACACTGTTGCTATTTGAAATACAGTTATCAAATTGGTTCCAATAATATGTTTGTGCGTGTGTGTGTGTGTGTGTGTGTGTGTGCGTGCGTGCGTGTGTGTGCGTGTGTACACAAACATGCATGTAGTAGATGCTATGGTGTGGCACCCAGAAACCTCTTCATGACCAAGTTCTCATAATCTCAGCCTCTGGAAGTGTTGACTGCTGATGGCTTTAGTCTCAGCTGCCTTTGTTTTGGGGCAGTGATCCCACAACCCAACTACAAGGATGCTGCTTTGCCAGGGGTTTCACCCTCTCATGGGAGGCAGACCATAACCAGTAATTTGCTGATGTTGAGTTACAAAGGACATACCTCCTCTTGACAACTATGAAGTGCTATTCTAGTTCCCGAACACTGTATGGCATCAAATTATCCCTTTGTTGCAGTTTTACCATAGTTGAACTTTTCCTTCTACCTCATGTTGATTTTTCGCTGTCTGATAGATGTTGTTCTTGAGAATACTTATGTAAACTCCCTACATGAAAACTTTTCTCAGACTGTTTTCTAGGAGCCAACCTATTAATGCCAAGCCAGTCTGGGACAACCATGTGAATCTGCTTTTTTTTTTCCTCTGAGCAGAATAATAGGAAGAACATTCAGGGGTACAAAGAATCAAAAACAGAAGTTGCCATACCCAACAGTGCTGAGTAACCAGTAGGTATTTTAACTGGCTCCCTTTTCTTTCTGTTATAGTGGTTGAATTGTATCTTTCATAAGAAGGATGGATTTGAGATTATTTATTTAACACATAGTGTTGTAGGCAGTGTGTGTGACTGTTTTTCCTTTATGATCTCAAGTTCTCCGAAATTTAAGCTAACCAAACTCCATAATTCATGCACACTATTGTTATTATTTCCCTCTATCCTCTATCTCAATTCCATTTCTTATTCATTATAAATACCCACAATAATGTTTTTAATACATATCCTTTCAATCTGTATATGCTTACTTTGTCTTATTTGTATTTTCTAACAAGTGTTTTGTCTCATTTCTAATATATAAAATAGTATCATATATTAAATAGGATCATGTTTTACTTTAGATTCAAACATGCTGCTCTACATAATCGAGTTCTCAGAGTCACACTAAATTACACATATGAACTCACAAACACACACATATATAGCATTGTTACTGTCTATTCCTGGATACCAAACTTACCTCCATATTCTTGACACTGCCAATAAGACTGAATTGAACATTAACACTATTTTTAAAATGCTATAAATTTGCTTTACAACATAAATTATCTTCTCTTCAGTACTAATTTAAGTGCAGAAAAATCTAGACAAACAATAATAGTCACTGTGGAAGATACAACACGGAAAGATTTCTTGTTGATTGAGAACACTGAAATCATATGGGAAGGAGAAAATATAAGTGGGTATATTATCATTATAAATGTTTGTATGTATGAAATAGTTAACATTTACATACACACTCAAGGCCAGGGGACTGTTTTAGGTGCATATGTACAGGAATTCACAAGAACTCAGTGATACCTGTGTTACTATTATTTCCATTTTAAGATAGGGAAGCTGATCCACAAAGAAGTAAAATGCTTTCCCAAGAGTGTATGGCAAAGCCTAGAAGAATCAAGATTTGACTGTAAGCACTCCAAAGGCAACAATCTTAATCATCACACTCTATGACCAAGTATGTTAATAAACTATATAAAACCGTACATAAAACCAACAAAAGACAGTATATACAACTGAATGGTTGTTAGGTATACAGTAAGTGCTCTAATTCAATAAAGAGAAATTTCTGTACATAATACTCATCTAAAACTTATAAACAAACTTTAGGTTTCCTAGATTTCCTAGGAGAGTACTTCTGGAGGCACTTCATAAACCAACGTTTGTGAATTCAATTATGTACTTTCAACAATTTGAAGATTTCTTGGCATTTACCTGGTATTCTATATATATTTGTGGTTGGATTGAATAAACAATAAGACCAAAATTTTGAAAGGCTGTCCAGGCAGTAGCTTTTTGTTTGCAATGTAAGTAGAACAAATGTAAAAATCTGTGATATTTAAGATAAGATGGGGCAAAAACAAACCCTGCAACCATTAGGCCAAATCCCCCTGGGTTGGGAAGATCTGCTGGAGAAGGGACAGGCTGCCCATTCCAGTATTCTTGGGCTTCCCTTGTGACTCATCTGTAATGTAGGAGATCTGGGTTTGATCCCTGGGTTGGGACAACCCCCTGGACAAGGGAAAAGCTATCCACTCCAGTATTCTGACCTAGAGAATTCCATGGACTGTTTAGTCCATGGGGTCGCAAAGAGTTGAACACAACTAGCAACTTTCACTTCACTCACTTCCAAATAGTAATATTTGAACACCAAGGAAAGTGGATGAGGACACTATTTAAAGATTCCTGAGGTTGGCAGGGGTGACAGAATTTTTCCTTCATTTCCTACAATTTTTAAAAATATTTCTTCAGAAATTTTATTCACTTTTCCCAAGATTTTGAAAATTTCCACTGGAAAAATTTGCAGAACAGTCTCCTTGAGATTAAAAAAATTCTCTTAAAGAAATGAAAATAATAAAATAAACAAACAAGTATGTTAAAAAGCATGTGTGAGAAGCCACTGCTTTCCTACTAAATAAATTTCAAGTAAAAAACTCATCTGTCTGGATCAAGAGAATACTAACCATGCTATGGTTCTTCCCTCTGATTGACCTCTTGTCAATATGATTACAAATGAGGGGGGTGAATCTTGTAGTGTCCACACTCTCTCAGAGAGGTAAACTTAAAATGGATTACTTCTGCTCCTTAAGCAACTGATCAATAAAGCTGTGGATTGCAATGAGAACGGAAATGTCTGTGGATTGTAGTCGTTATCCTCTGTGTCTCTTTAGAAATTAATTAAAAATCAATGAAGTGTGCAGCCTATTAATACAGCAACCTCTAGATAAACAGATAGAAACTGAGCCTTTCTTTGAGCATACGTATTGTGCAAATACTCTCAAACACTATAGGGAGGTGGCTGGATGTCTGATGCCTTAGTTGTCTGTCATTGAACAGAAACAGATCATTCCTAATATTCTCTGCTTTCACAGAGTCACATATGACTGGTTGGAAACCATCAAGTTCAATGTGTGGGAATATGTATGCTATAGTTTCCTTCTTAAGACGAGTATATACATTTTTATGAGTTATCCTTATTACAAAGAAAGACTTTGGCTGCAATATAAAACTAAAGACTTACTATAACTTTTATTTTATGATTTATTTACATATGAGTCTAGGCAGTTGATTTATAACTACTGAATATTTTTAAATAAGCATCTTCTTATGGAAAAAAATGTAAAATTCCTAGAAGCTAAAAGTCCTCATATGATTTAAGCAAATTTAGTGTCTACATGTAATACATGTCATTCAATCCAGTTCTTCCTCTGTTCTATTTGGATGTCAATGGACCTGGTCCATCTATGCAAATGCTTACCCAGCACATTGAAATTTGAAATTAAAATTTGAAACGGTGGTCCTAAAACACCCCCTTCCGCAAGTCATCCAGCTACTTCCCAATACTTGCTCTGACCACTTTCCTCTTGCTTAGGGTCCTTCCTCCTCAAAATCTTCAGAAGGATCTGAACTATAGCTTCCAGTTTTCATCTCAATCCCTTGCATTTGATTTGGAAGTTCTATTTTGATATATTTCCTTGTTTGAACCTTTATACTCTCTCTCTGCCAGAATGCTAGGACTTTATCTCTAGTCCCTGAGTAAGGACATAGGAGAAAGAAACATCTGCTTTATAACTTGGCTCATTTTCTATCCTGACATTACTCTGGAAGGAGCAGATATCATCACAAAACTATAACACGAGGTCGTTTTGCTCTATTTAAACTGATAAGCAGTTATCTTCTGAGTTTCTGCCATCTTCATAGATTTGAGGCTGCATGTAGGTAATGGGGCTCCCCCCGTGGTTCAGAGGGTAAAGACACCACTTACAATGCAGGAGACACAGGAGACATGGGTTTGATCCCTGGGGTGGGAAGATTGCCTGGAGGGAAAAATGACAACTCACTCCAGTATTCTTGCCTGAAAATATCCCTTAAACAGAGGAGACTGTCAGGCTACTGTCCATGGGGTTACAAAGAGTCAGAAGCTCATGATATCACATTAATGACACAAATTTCACTGTTCCTAGGCCCAGACTGCTTGCAGAGCACCTGTTGCTACTTGCCACTTTGAAGCCTTTTCTGGGTACTTCTGAGCTCCCCAAGGGAGACTCCCAGAAGTTCATAAATATTTTCTTGGTTCTTTTTCCCAGGGCTTTTCAATGATATCTGCAGTCATTAAACCTTAGGCTGGAATTTTTGTGGAAATGCTATCTTTGTGCAGGCTATGACTTCTTGGTGCTTCAAAAGCTACCTTTTATGATAATTCCAAATAGTGAGTGATGCTCGTCTATCCTCTTCTCACCATATCAGAGCACGGCTGTCTTCCACATAGCCTTGGTAAAGTATGCTAACTGCTTCTGATCTCTGTGTCATATTTTGCCCCCAGTTCTATCAACAGCTATTGTTGAGACTCTAGTCTCAAAGACCCCTTCAGAACCTCTTGAGTAGCCTCAGCTCCTTACTCCTTAAAAACTCAGAGCTAGTCCAAGAGATAGTCAGGAAAGACTGATTCCTCCATCTTTGCTTAGCTCTCTTCTCTTTGACCTTATGCATTTTTCATCATTTCTTCATCTTCCATTACCCTTCAACACATGTGCCCACATGAACACAAGCTGCCACATTCACGACAGAGAGAATAATCTCTTTCTCTCTCCTGTTGTTCAGTCACTCAGTTGTGACCAGCTCTTTGTGACTTCCATGGACTGCAGCACACCAGGCTTCCCTATTCTTCACTGTCTCACAGAGTTTGCTCAAACTCATGTCCATTGAGTTGGTGATGCCATCCAACAATCTCATCCTGTGTCGTCCCCTTCTCCTGCCCTCAATCTTTCCTAGCGTCAGGGTCTTTTCCAGTGGGTCAGCTCTTTGTATCAGGTGGCCAAATTATTGGGGCTTCTGCTTTGGCATCAGTCCTTCCAAAGAATATTCAGGGTTGATTTCCTTTAGTTTTCTTTCTTTCTTTCTTTTATTTTTATTTTTACTTTATTATACTTTACAATACTGTATTGGTTTTGCCATACATCAACATGAATCCGCCATGGGTATACATGAGTTCCCAGTCCTGAACCCCCTCCCACCTCCCACCCGATATCATCTCTCTGGATCATCCCCGTGCACCAGCCCCAAGCATCCTGTATCCTGTACTGAACATAGACTGGCGATTCTTTTCTTACATGATAGTATACGTGTTTTAATGCCATTCTCCCAAATCATCCCACCCTCTCCCTCTCCCTTTAGAATTGACTGGTTTGAACTCCCTGCTATCCAAGGGACTCTCAAGAATCTTCTATGGCACCAAAGTTCGAAAGCATCAATTCTTTGGCACTCACCCAAAGTCCTCAAGTAACTTGACTCAGCTTGTCACTCCCGCTTCTCTTGGAATCCCTCACCTGGAACTCTGATCCAAACCCACCTGAAAATTCTCTTGACTCCTTTGTCTTTGCACTTACTTACCTTGAACACCCCTTCACCACATACTGCTATACTCCTCCAACTATGCTTCACACACAGACTTGGTTAAATTATAACACACAGTTAGGTCACCAATTAGATATCTTTTACTTCACAAGACTTCCCTCACTCCCAGATTGTGTCACTCTATTAACTGACCTCACAATGTCCAATTTTCTCTATCTACCTCAATCTGTCTATTTATCTTTGTGTGTGTGTGTGTGTGTGTGTGGCCACACCTAGGAGCATGTAGGATCTTAGTTCCTAACCAGAGATCAAACCCACGCTCCCTGAAGTGGAAGTAAAAAGTCTTAACCACTAGACTGCCATAGTAATCTCTGACTATCCATTTATCTTAAACTTAGCCCTGAGACAATCAATTTTGATAAAACAAGTTTCTTTTGTATGGCTAAATCAAAGTTCTTTTATAAAACAGAAAGAACATGCCACTTATATTTTATTAGGCTGCAACTTCTATGCTAAGCTTTAGAAATACTATACATCTTATACAACGTTATTAATTTCAGGTGAAAGGTAGAAGAAAACCTCAAAAACATGATTCCCAAATGATCACTCATATACTGACATGATTAATTTATAAAACTATTTTTTTAAGATAATTAAGCACCAAAGAGAGGAATGGAAATAAAAAACTATGCTTTGGCTTGTTCAAAATCTAAAAGCTAAAGATTTAATCTGACTGCCTTTCATTCTTTTGCTGCAAACCCTTAAGGATTATGAACTCTTGGAGCTGTGAATGGTGTACTCCTGCTGAGATGACATAATTCAATTTGACTCTCCTCCCATTTACCAATTTCATCACATTTTAGACAGTCAGTAAATAGTAGTCGACTGATTGATTACCTTTTCTCTCCACTCCATCTATTCATCCATACTCCTTCTATTGGCACTGAATCACCAGATTAGGAGGGAAGGAACTCAAAGCAATAATAAATATACTCACATACATATCATTTCACAATTACAAGCAAAGAAAGACAAAAAGGATAGTAAATGTTTAATATTATTGGAAGCAATTTTTTATTGCTTATAATGATTTTTATTATAATGTCCCTTTGTTTTTTTTTTAATTTGTTAGTTGTAGAATAATTGCTTTTTGCTTTCTTTTTAAAATTTTAGATGTTAAATTATCTACAGATAGTCAACCTTACTTACATGTGTTGCATGTAAATTGCTTAGTAATATCTTTATTTCCAGGAACCTTGGGGGTTTTGCGCTAAATGCTATCTGCTCTTCTACAAGGGCAGGAAGATCAGAGTGCTGCTCATGCCCATTGTCAAAATGAAATTTTAAAGTTTCTATCTTTATTCATGCTTTTTTCTAGTTCACAGATTTATGCAGTTAATATCTCACATAGAAGAAAGTTGAACATACATATCACACAAACTATGTTCTAAGGGATTATCTGCAAAGCATTCCTGTTCATCTTTGACAATTAGAGAGTGAAATATAATGATAAGTGTTAGCTCTAGAACAAAACTTTACAGGCTTCAATATTAGCTCGATCACTCAGTAAACACACCTCTGCAACCTTAACCATATTAGTGAGGTTCTCAATTTGCCAGTCTCTTCGTCACTGAATGGGAATACTAACAGTACTTTTCTGACAAAGTTGTTATGAGAATTAAATGTTAGTCCTTGTAAAACTCCTAGAAAAGCACCTGGTCAACGGGAAACACTCAATATTGTTGGTTATTGTTAATGACCTCTTTGTCCAGCACCTGACATTACAGATGATTCTTATTTTTCAACATTTCAGCTTTCAAACTTGCAATGTTTTCAGACATTTTCAAGCAAACTTTTAGAATTCCAAAGATCATCAATTACTACACAACCACATGTTCTGATACTGTTTTTACGTAGAACAGTTTTAATTTCAGCAAAATTATATTTTGTGCTTGATGTGAGAGATATACTTAGGCACAACAGAAAATGTAAAGGAAGTTCTCTGAACGTACAGAAAAGGAGAATGTGACACTTCTTGTTGATTCAGAAAAGGTGAAATTTAAGGCTGAGATTGTACTTCGGCCACCTCATGCAAAGAGTTGACTCTTTGGAAAAGACCCTGATGCTGGGAGTGTTTAGGGGCAGGAGGAGAAGGGGATGACAGGGGATGAGATGGCTGGATGGCATCACCGACTCAATGGACATGAATTTGAGTGAACTCTGGGAGTTGGTGACAGACAGGGAGGCCTGGCGTGCTGCAATTCATGGGATTGCAAAGAGTCGGACACGACTGAGCAACTGAACTGAACTGAAGACATGAAAAGGGTCACTGAAACGAAAAGGGTTTTGTCTTTTCAAACCACATCCTTGCTATCACTTAACAAGCAATACTGGAATCATATATCTCCTTATGGCTCTATTCCTACTAGGAATCTTCCAGTCTGCAGACTTTCAGGCAGATTTCCTGTAAGGATCCAAAGGGTTTCTCGACAGTTCAAATAGTCCTGTTTCTGTATTATAGGCTCACACTCCACTCCATGCATTAGAATACTAGGCTGAAATCGCATAGCACATTTGGAACTCTGAACCTCATTTGCATTTGGAATGACTATAAAAGAAACACAAAACCTTAAAATTCATAATTGGAAATCTGTAAGTTCTTTAAACTTTTTCATGCTTGTAGATACTGAATAAAGTGCCTTTGGAAAAATAAAAAAAAAAAAGAAAGAAAAGGGTCACTGAAAATTTGATGAACAAATTGACATGATCAGATTTAGCAATTGTGTGAAGAATAGACAAAGGCAAAATAAATTAGAAAGAGAAGATTGATTAGGATGTTTGAGTTGGCCAAAAAGTCCATTTGGATTTTTCCATAGCATCTTATAGGAAAACCCCAGTGAACGAACTTTTTGGCCAACCCAATATAATACTAGCACAGAGAGTGGTTTTGTTTTTCTAATTTTTTTGCTGTACAGTACATGGGACCTTAGTCCTCTGACCAGGGATCAAACCAGTGCCCCCTGCATTAGAAGCACAGAGTCTTAACTACTGGACCATCACGGAAGTCCCTTTGGTTTAGCATTTGACTAAGTCAGTAACTTGGAAAATTAATCCTGGTTAAGGGCAGCAGATGAAGATGGAAACTCATCAGTGATAGTAAATCTTCTTATGAGAGGGTGAGAGAATGCAAATTTTTCTAGGTAATACTCTGTGAAAAATATTATTGTTGAGTGAGTGGGTAACAGAAAAGGAAACCAACAAGGACAGAGTGGTACTGTGGATCTGGGGAGGCAATGAGAGAATTTTAGGAAGGTGAAATTAATCAGTGTTAGGTGCAATAGAGAGATCAAAAAAGATAACTGAATGGAGACTCTTGAGTCTGTAAGTGGGAATATTGGTGTAGTAGTCATCTCAGGCTGCCACAAAAATACCATCCTGTCTATGATCCCTAAAGTTCATCTTCTTCTGACTATGTAACATATGTATATTTCATTTGCAGAGCCCCCTTGACTTGTTCCAGCGTCAACTCTAAAGTCTAAAGTTTCATCTAAGTACCATTTAAATTTGAGGTGTGAATCAGCTCCTCTCTGTCTGCTAACCTGTAAAATCAGACAAGCTAGGTGCTATCGAAATACAATAGAAGGTAGGCATAGGATAGATATTCCCATTCCAAAGGGGGAAGTAGGAAAGAAGGAAAGGGTGATGTGTCTCAAGCACATTCAAAACACAGTTGAATGAATTCCTTCAGATCTTAAGGCCCAAGAAGAGTCATCTTTGGTTCAATGCTCTGCCTTCAGAGCAAGGACCAATGGGGTTGTAGTCTTGCCTCTGCAGAAGAGCTGGGCAGGGGTCCCATTCCATCCTCCATAGCTCCAGAGAGCAGTCCTAGCTCAGGGCTCTGGGTGGAGGCCATAGAGCCTGTGCAAACCAAGGCACTGGCCCCATTCATTTCTAAATTACCTTTTATTAAAAGACATTTCCCCCTTCCCTTAAAGAATAGTGGACATTCACAGCCAAATAGCTCCAATTTTCTTGAGGAGCTACTCAAGGAAGTTAACAGCCTTCTTTCATTTTTTTCCTGTCTTAACTCCCTTCAGTTCAAACTGGTGATATTTTTGTTTATATTATATTATAAACTTGTTATCAATAGATATGCCAGCCATACCCTTGGTGTTCTCTTTAGAATATGCTTCCTAATTTTTTGCAATATGGATAGTCTGATAATTTTTCAAATCTTTAAGTTTTGGTTCCTTTTCACTTAACAACTCCTCTTCAATTCATTTCTCTTGTTTTGCATCTTATTATAAAAGGCAATGGCACCCCACTCCAGTACTCTTGCCTGGAAAATTCCATGGATGGAGGAGCCTGGTGGGCTGCAGTCCATGGGGTCGCTAAGAGTCGGACAAAACTCAGTGACTTCACTTTCACTTTTCACTTTCATGCATTGGAGAAGGAAATGGCAACCGACTCCAGTGTTACTTGTCTGGAGAATCCCAGGGACAGCGGAGCCTGGCAGGCTGCCTTCTATGAGGTCACACAGAGTTGGACACGACTGAAGCAACTTAGCAGCAGCATAAGCAGTCAGGAGGAACCAAGCCCCTCCTTCAAGATGTTGCTTAGAAATCTGGGCTAAATATCCAATTTTACTCTCACAAGTTCTAACTTCCACGAAACACTAGAACACAGACATAGTTCTGCCAAGTTCTTTTCCACTTTATAACAAGTATTGCCTCCCTTCCAGTTTTCAATTATGTGCTCCTCATTTCTATCTGAGATCTCACTAGAATCACCCTTAATGTTCATATTTCCAGCACGCACCTCAAAACTCTTCCAGCCTCGACCTACTTCCCAGTTTCAAAAGCACTTTTACATAAGGAGATATGTGGTATAGCAACACCCTATTCTTTGTATCAAAGTCTACATTAGTTATCTCAAGTAACCATAACAAAATACCATATACTGGGTGGATTAAGCACAACTTATTTTCCAGTTCTGGAGGCTAGTAAGTCCAAGACAAGATTACAGTCAACTCATTTATATGGGGAGGGTTTCTTCCTGGCTGGAAGATGGCTACTTTCTCATGTGTTTCTTCACTTCTTATTTGGGCATTAAATCCACATTCATGACCTTGTCTAAACCTAAGTACCTCCCATCTCTAAATGCCCTCAAGAGTCAAATGAATTGAGAGTGGGAGGCAGTAGATTTCAGTCCATAGAAATTGTGACCTTGTTGAAAGCCACTAGATTGCAGATAACATTTGAGAAAGGATGGTCAACAGAAAGTTATGCTTTTTTTAAAAAGTAAATTAACAGGCAGTCACTTTAAGAAGAAGAGGCAGTTGTTCACCCAGCAGCCCCAGAGAATTGATATAAAGGATGTATGAGAGGAGCCAGTGAGTCAGGAGAGATTAATAATCCAGGAATAAGGCAACATGATGGAGAAATGCCGCAGCTGGGATGAGAGCAAGAATGAAGGGGAAAAGGTGGTCTGTGTAAAGGAAGAAAAACAATTCTTTCTCTGAATCAGCAATGAAGGAAAATCTAGGAGCTGGCAAAGAGCAACCATGCAGAAGCTCCTGTCTGTCTATCATAATGTTGATTGGTAAATAAGGAAACAGTAACATATTCTGAGAATCAGAGAAAATATGAGACACAGAGAAGAGGTTTGAAGTGGCTCAAAGGAGGGACATTGTTCATATTTCACTGTGTGCACCAGCAAAACAGCTGTCCATGGAGAGGAGAAAGGAAGCTCACAGGAGCCTTTACATAAGGTAAAGAGAGTCAAAGAAAACTCAGGGACAGTATGAGACAGAAATCATAAACTTAAATTGCATCAAGTCAGGTGAGTATTTTATTGTCCTCAAAAGCAGAGCAGCAGAGTAACTGGATATTTGGGTTCATCCAGGGAAAGGTGTTAGCAATCATGTGAGACAAGAAGACAGAGATTAGAAGAAAAAAACAAAAACAAAAAAAATTGTAAAAATATATGAATGTTAGAATAAATACATGAATCTTTGAAATTCAGAATGATTGTGGATATTAACATGCATTTTGAAGTTGTTTTATTCTTCAAGGGCTTTCTTACACACACAGAGGACACAAATATGTCTTTCCATCTAAATATTTAAAAAATAAAGTCACCCTTTCCCTAATTGTCTTATCAAACTTAATATCAAAACTTAAAAGTATTAGACCACAGTTGTATGTGTGTGCACTCAGTTGTGTTTGACTCTGCAGCCCCGTGGACTGGAGCCCACCAGGCTCCTCTGTCCATAGGATTTCCCAGGCAAGAATACTGGAGTGGGTTGCCAATTCATTCTCCAGGGGATCTTCTTGAGCCAAGGATCAAATCCACATCTCTCACATCTCTTGCATTGTAGGCAGGTTCTTTATCATTCTAACACCTGGGAAACCCAATAATTGTATAGCAGCTGGTAAATCTATATATTCTAAGATGATGAAACAAGAAGAGTAACTTTTTAATCATATTAACTATCTGACTTATTTTAACAATTTGGCTTCTAATAATTCCTTCTACATTTGTAGTTACAAATGATTTGTGTCTCCAACAGAATTTAATTTTTAATCATCATGTATTTTTAAATAAGAAAGGTTTTCATGTGTCACAATAGACAACATTTAAATAGAAGGGCCTCCCTTAAGAAAACTATACACCAATGAAGACCAAAAACTACAGTACAATGAAGTAATACATATAAGCCAAGAACTGAATATATGGATTTAATGAAACCAGTGACCTTGGGTTCAAACTCAGTGGGTTTATTTTGCTGTCAGAGTCAATTAATTTGAATCGTAACTTCTATATTTCTTTACAATTGTAATGATGTTTGGCAAAGTTGGACTACCTTTATATGGGTTCACAGTATTCAATTTCATTTTAAAACATCTAATGCATAATACTTTTATCTTTCATGACAAGACTTAGCTCAGTCTGAAATAATCACTGTATTAACATTTTTTACCCATTCAAATAGTCCAATTCATTATTACAAAAACAGCAAGCTTCCTGGGCCTGTCATTAATTCCTACTGTTTTAATTATAAGAAAAAAAAATTCTATGGAAGGCTTTTGTGGATATTGGCACTGTAAACACAACCTTATGCAAAGATATGAAAATCAAATGGAGTTTTTTTTCCCTACATTGATATTCTGGTAGAAATAGCATATTTTTTGGCAAGAAATTAAAGTCTTAAAACATAATGGTGCTTTCTTTGAATTCAGTCACAAAGAGGCTGCTTAAAATTACATATTAATTTTGACTATTTGGAAACATGAAGGCTACAGTCAAGACCGATATTTTTAAAAAGTAACTCTGTATCCACTAGGATCTGACAGTTTGTTTGTTTTTAACTCTTATCTAACCAAACTTCATTTCTTCTTCTCTATATTGTTATATTACATGTAAATGATTGTCAGTATCAAGCGATTTAAGTCATTTAAAATTAAGAGCTACATAAGATTTAAACAGAAACAAAATTCACCTTTTGAGAAAAGCAATTAGTAAAATGGTTAAATCAGTCTTTACAAAGTTGACGGCTTCATTTAGAATTTATGCTATGAGTAACACGGTAGGGTTGTAGAGTGAGGAGAAAACTCACAGTGTATATTTGTTTAGCCTTATTTTTATCATTATTATTTTTAACCTAAATCAAAATGTATAACTGAGGGAGACCCTTCTGAATTTTCCACCTCAAAGCATGTGAGTTAAATTGAAACATTAAGAAGATAAGTAACTTTGGGCAAAATACTCTAGCAACTACTCACAGTCTTCTAGAAGTGACGGGGCAATTATACACATACATTTCCACTCAACAATACACACACACACACACACACACACAGATACAATGCAGACTGTGACAAATGCTATAATGGAAGTATGAAGACTTATGCTCACAAAGGGGTTAAGAATGAATTCTGAATGGAGAAATTAACAATGAGTACCGACAAAAATAAGACTTGAGCTATACTTCAAAGGACCAGTGATGTTTGGAATTATTTTAGCAAAGTTCTATGCTATTAAAATAAAAAGTCCCTAATTACCCTTTTAAGATTAAACCCAAGAATAGGTAACATATTTTCTGTAATAAGGATTCACTTTAAAAAAATGTTTAAAGTATGTATGTAGATCTGTGTTAGATTTCTTTTAGCATTTAGGCCATATATCACATATCTTCTTTCCAGTATGAGAGAGGTTAGTTTACAAAAAATGTACAGAACTAAGAATTGTTAGGTCAAAAGTTAAAAAAAATTAAAGGCATTTTCCTACTCTTAAACAATATTTAAAATCTCTTTGGGCCAACTATAATATTTAAATAAACATATTCAATGCATTTCATTCTCCCAAATAAAAAGACCAGCCAAAAAAATGTATTAACCACTATTCTATCTACATTTCTAACATAAAACTAAAATTATTTCTATCTAGCCATTAATACAATTAGCACTTAATAGTTTACCTCATAATATAATTTGATAAAAAATTAAATTATTGATGATAACATTTATGAATTTCTGTCAGAATTATTAGGTAGAAGTAGACAGAATTTAACCAAAAAACAAATTGTATTCCTACATTATAATAAAGTGAAAGTGAAAGTGAAGTCTCTCAGTCATGTCCCACTCTTTGCGACCCCATGGACTATAGCCTACCAGGTTCTTTCATCCACGGGGTTTTCAAGGCAAGTACTGGAGTGGGTTGCCATTTCCTTCTCCATGGGATCTTCCCAAGTAAGGGATCAAACCCATGTCTCCTGAGTTGTAGGCACATGCTTTTACCATCTGAGCCATCGGGGAAGTCATATTATTATAAAATTGTTTTGAAATGCTTCAAATGGTAGCAGACTATTGAAACTGAGATGAAAATAAGATATCTCCTCAAGGATTTAAATTTTTTTAATGTAATATTTTATATTAATAGCCAAAGTTCAGCTACTATTTTCATTTATTAACATTTGAGTTAAGACATTGAGTTTATTATATTGGCAAACACTTATCCATTATAATATAACCATAAATTGAGCTCTAACTCATGAATGTGTTAATTGTTCTTTCCTGTTGAGAACAGAAGCTTATATCCACTTTTAAAACTGAATAGACATAATTCATATGCAATTTAGATTAAATCTGAGAATGAAATAGAAAGCACACACACCATCTGTGAAGAAATAGCCTTATCCCTAATTAATATGTATCATGTATTTTAGCCCATCTCATTACTAAAGACAAGTTATAAAATACAAAATTGGGTTTAATAAAAGAAAGTCAATTTAATGGAAATGAGAAATTACCTGTAGGGATATTACTAATGTTGTCTACAATAGTCTATGGCTAAAGCAGTATAACTTGATTCCCATAGAATTGGTTGTTAGTGTACTTAGAAGACAGGAAGGAGCCTCTATTGGCTGACTAGGAATGAATTATCATTCAAAAAGTGTTTACTGAGAGTCAATCATATTCTAAGCACTGTGATAGAAAAGATTCATATAGTGGTAATAGTGGTTAAGTGATAAGCACTGTTATAAGCACTTTACACAACAACCCTTATGAATAACAGTAATATTTGTTTATTATTTTCATTTTACAGATGATAAAAATAAGGTATGGTAATATTAAGTGATTTTCCTAATGACACACAGTGAATAACAGAGTTGTTGACAATTTGACTTTAAGTCTGTGGAATCTGACAAGTTTATTAGAAAGTCAATGTGCCTGGGCAAAAATAATGGGATGGCAACTTAGTGTGACATAAGGCAAGAAGGGTATACAAGAGTGAACACACAGGTTTTTGATCTATTTTCAGGATTTTGACTTTATCTAAAGAGGAGTGAAAGTCACTGGGAGAAGGCTGGGAAGGAATATAATTGGAATATATTTTGAAAAAATTCTACTGGCTACAGTGTGCAAGATTGATCAGAGAGGGAAGGTAAAAGTGAAAATTGGAGCTAAGAGGCTGTTTTATAGTCCAAGTGAGAGACGAAGGCAGCCTTCACTAGGGTAGTGGTAGTAATGGTGGTAGAGATAGGAGTAGATTGACTTGTAAGATTTTGAGAGCTAATATCAACAGTAGTTAATATCAGGTAGACTAGAAGCATGGGAGAGAAGTGTCCAAGGATAACTTCAAAGTTTTAGTTAGTGCTACTTACTGGCTGATGATATATGCAGGTCTGGCTTTTACATTGTTCTGGTTTCTGCTTAAACATCCCCTCAGAGAAAGTGAAAGTGAAGTCGCTCAGTCGTGTCCGACTCTTTGCGACCCCATGGACTGTAGCCTCCCAGGCTCCTTTGTCCATGGGATTTTCCAGGCAATAGCACTGGAGTGGATTGCCATTTCCTTCTCCAGCGGATCTTCCCGACTCAGGAATCGAACCCAGGTCTCCTGCACTGTAGACAGATGCTTTACCTTCTGAGCCACCAGGGAAGTCTTCTCCAAATATTTGAACTAAAATATCATTCTCCCTTCTGTAAGTCTCTAAATCCTTATAGTACTCTATTTTTCTTCATAGCACTTCTGACTACCTGACAGAATTAAGCACATTGCTTATTTCCTTGTGTTGTCTGTTCCAACAGCTATAATGAAAGTACCGTTAAAGTCAGACAATTCATCACCTATGTTGTGTGCTTCCCAGGTGGAACAGTGATAAAGAATCCACCTGCTGATACAATAGATGAAATAGACACGTGTTTGATCCATGGGTCAGGAAGATTTCCTGGAGGATAAAATGGCAACCCACTCTGGTATTCTTGCCTGAAAAATTCCATGGACAGAGGAGCCTGGCAGGCTACAGTCCATGGGGTCACAAAGAGCTGGACATGACTGAACACTCACACACACACATTCACACACACAATTATGTTGTACTCTCTACCCTTTAGAACATACCTTGCATGTCACAGACAATCAATACCTATTTAATGAATAAATGAATGAATATGAGAGTCACCAGAAGATGTGGAATGGTTGAAGTTGTGGATATGGATTAGATTCCTTCACAGAGACCAATGAGAGAACACACATGTAAGCAAAAATAAGAAAAGCAAGGAAAGAAAATCGACATGACAAAGTCAGAAGGACAGGAGAAAGTCCATCAAAGAGCAATTCAGTGAAAAATCCAGGAAAATATATAACTTAAAACTGAATGACTGATGATGTCAAAAGTCAGAATGACAATATAGAAAGAGGACCCAAAGACACTCTTACAACGAGCATTTAGGATGTCAGTAGTAGTATTATTGTTAAAGTTTTGCTTAAGAACTAGGGACAGAAGACATACTGTAGTGGTTAGGAGAAGGAACTGGAGCTGAAAACGAGGAGACAGTAAGTTCAGACTAATGTTTTCAAGAGATATGGCTATGAGATAATGAGTGGATACAGGGCACCAGGGAGGGATGGAGAGACAAGGAAGAAGAACTGTACAAAAAAGCACTTAATGACCTAGTTAACTATGATGATGTGGTCACTCACTTAGAGCCAGATATCATGTAGTGTGAACTCAAGTAGGCTTTAGGAAGCATTACTACAAATAAAGCTAGTGGAAGTGATGAAATTTCAGCTATTTCAAATCTTATAGGATGATGCTGTTAAAGTGCTGCACTCATTATGCCAGCAAATTTGGAAAACCCAGCAGTGACCACAGGACTGGAAAGTTCAGTTTTCAACCCAATCCCAAAGAAAGTCAGTGCCAAAGAATGTTCAAATTACTGCACAATTGCACTCATTTCACATGCCAGCAATATTATGCTCAAAATTCTTCAGGCAAGGCTATAGCAAGTTTGTGAACCTAGAACTTCCAGATGTTCAAGCTGGATTTAAAAAAGCAGAGGAACCAGAGGTCAAATTGCCAACATATGTTGGGTCATAGAAAAAGAAAGGGAATGCCTAAAAAACATCTATCTCTGCTTCATTTAGTATGCAAAAGCCTTTGACTGTGTGGATCACAACAAACTGCAGAATATTCTTAATGAGATGGGAATATCAGAGCATATTACCTACCTTCTAAGAAACCTGTATGAAAGACAAGAAGCAATAGTTAGAACTGGGCATGAAACAACAGGTTCAAAATTGGGAAAGGAGTACATCAAGGCTGTATACTGTCACCTTGATTATTTAACTTTATGCAGAGTACAACATGTGAAATGCTGGGCTGGATGAATCACAAGCTGGAATCAAGATTGCCAGGAGAAACATCAACAACCTCAGATGTGCAGATAATTCCACTTTAATTGCAGAAAGTGAAGCGGAACTAAAGAGCCTCTTGATGAAAGTGAAAGAGGAGAGTGAAAAAGCTGGCTTAAAACTTAACATTCAAAAAATGAAGATCATGGCATTCAGTCCTATCACTTCATGACAAATAGATGGGAAAAATGTGGAAACTGTCAGATTTTATTTTCTTGGGCTCCAAAGTCAATACGGATGGTGACTGCAGCCATGAAATTAAAAGATGCTTGCTCCTTGGAAGAATAGCTATGACAAACCTAGACAGTGTATTAAAAAGCAGAGACATCACTTTGCCTACACAGGTCTGTCTAGTCAAAGCTATGGTTTCTCCAGTAGTCATGTGTGGATGTGAGAGTTGGACTATAAAGAAAGCTGAGCACTGAAGAACTGATGCTTTTGAACTGTGGTGTTGGAGAAGACTCTTGAGAGTCCTTTGGCCTGCAAGGAGATCAAAGCAGTCAATCCTAATGGAAATCAGTCCTGAACATTCATTGGAAGGACTGATATTGAGGCTGAAGCTCCAATACTTTGGCCACCTGATGCGAAGAACTGACTCACTGGAAAAGACCCTGATGCTGGAAAAGATTGAAGGCAAGAAGAGAAAGGAGTGACAGAGGATGAGATGGTTGGATGGCATCACCGATTAATGAACATGAGTTTGAGCAAATGCAGGGAGATAGTGAAGGACAGAGAGGCCTAGTGTGCTGCAGTTCATGGGGTTGTAAAGAGCTGGACACAACTTAGTGGCTGAACAACAACAATATGATTTTAGCCAAATTAAGTTATGGTAGAAATTTCCCTCATGTACTGTATGTTTCATAGTATAAAACTTTATTTACATTTCAAAGACATCATACTGATAGAGAACTTCATTGAGTTTTATCAAAAAATGATGTTAGGAGTAGCCATGTTAAAAATTTCATATTTCTAGTAATAATTTGTGAATACAAATAATTGAATTGACAAAGTTGTTCTGAATAATAAGTATGATTTCATCTCAAAAATAAAAGATTAAATATGTCTCGCAGAATGATTCAGCTTAGAAAGAAGACATTGAAAGTTGAATTCACAGGACTTTCTCCTTCCCTTTTAACAGATTAAATTCATGAAGATGATCTTCAATTTCTTTTCCCTAACACCAGATTGCATAAGAAAATTTGCATAAGAAATTTGCAACCTAGCTTCCCAATGATTTACTATTTCTTTATTAATGATCATATACGCCCTTTAATTCAAGGTGCTTGGTAATGGTTTCAAAGTGTTAATGCTAACACTTTAAGAATGGGGCAAATTAATATTTGATTAAATAAAAAAAATACACAGGTGTCATTTAGTAGGAATATAATTATATTCAGTTTTTTAAAAAATAAGGTCTCTGAAGTCCTGAGTTCATCTTAAAAGAATATTAAACATACCAAAATAGTAGATATTACTTGGGGCTACTACATAGCACAATTCCAGAGAGTGCTATTCACATAAAAATGTTTGGTTTATTTAATTTCACCATATTTGCACCTCCTCTTCAAATTTCCCTGATGTTCCTCTTCTTATACTCCAGCACTCTTCAATATCTTTACTAATTAATTATCATTTAAAAGAGAGAGGAGAAAACTAGGAAAATTGAAAAGCATGTGAAAATTGATAGTGAACAATGAATTCTGACTGCATCCACTAGGCATATTTTCAAATGGAAAGCTCCAAGGTTTTCCTAACTGCTTTTCATGGCAATAGAGAGTCTCGGATCTTAACTTCATAGACATGTGTTATAAATCAATGCTATTATCTCATTCACAAGGAAATAGAAGGGAAGCAAACATGGATCCCAGGACAGTAGCTGTACTTTGTTTTGCATCAGGCTAACTAACACTGGAAATGTGTCTGTGGCAACTAAACCATCTGTTCACTTGCTATTTTGCAGGGTTGTTTGTCTGCTTTAATGTACCTGTACATCCCATTTCACAAATGCACTAGCATTGTTTCACAGAGCTGTCTAGGAAAAAAAAATAGTAAGCCACTCAATTTCAATATTAGTTGTAGGAACAGTGATAATACAGAAACTGCACATATTTTCATAAGTGAAAAAAGCCCAATAGTCAAGTATATAAATCCTAATTTTATTTAGAGTACAAATGTCTCCGAGTATCTTTTTTAAAAAGATTGCAAGCAAATCTCCAGACATGTATCTTTAATTATACTGTATAGATTTCTCACCATTTTCAACTAGTAAAATACATGCTATCAGCTTTTTAAAAATGGGGTTAATACTATATATGGGGTTAATACTATAATGGGAGGCTAATACTATAATAGTCTAGTATTAGAATAAATCTAGCCTTTTCTTGTTGCACTGATGTTTTTTTTTTTGAACTGATGTATTTTTATTAAAATTACACATTCACTACATATGTGAGATATCTTTCTGAGAATATTTACATAGTGAATATAAATTATGACCTATTAGTACTTTAAGAGCATGTAAGGCATCAAACAGTAGAATATTTTAGTTATAGTTAAGACAGGTCAAAGTTGAAAATTCAGGTTATTCTAGATCCATGTATTTGTTCACTTCACACTTCACATCTCTCGGATCATAGCTTGGATATAGTATTTAGAAAATCAGGTAACCAATTCCACTGGTGCTAGGAGATCTCAAACAATGATTACCAAAAACTAGAGCAGATACATTTCTATCCTTTTTTTTTCAATTTAAATGCTTTTAAGGTGAAATTAGTAATTGCAAGACCCCTGAATTTTAAAGACTATATGTGACAAGAGAAAGTTACAAAGGATGTCAGTCAAGGGGTTATTAGTTTAATTTTGGACTTCCCATCTCCTATACCCTGTTTTAATTAGGATCATTGCAATTGATGTTTTTTAGTGTCTGGAAACAAAGACCTATGAGAGCTCCATTAGCCTTCTTGGGATAACAAGCAAAGGCAATAACTTTTCCTATTAAGCAAACAAAGACCGTGGCCAACTCTCATTTGGCTTGTCAGTGAACCTTCCCGCCAGGATGGTTCTGCCTCTTTACTTGTGCAAGTTGCTGGCTCGCTAGCTAGCACACAGGATGTGCTGTCAATATTGCCTGGTGAGTTTTGAAACAATTCCCTGAATAAAACCCTCTTCACAATTCTATGAGCCTTTCTTCTGTGGAATGGATCAGTCTTTGCTACTTATAGAAAAGAATGTGCTTTATCCTCAATGATGCTCCTTCAGTGTCTTTTTTATTTCTGTCTCCAATAAACCTCATTAACACAATGGAACAGAAATTACTCTGCTTAGTATGGTCATCTATTTCAATAGCAAATGCTCTTGCCTACACAGATCTCATTTTTTGAGTGTGTGGAACAAAATTCAGCATTGCCCAATCTGCTACTATTTGCTATTGACTGCAAGCTGCAATTCTCTGATGGACTTAAAATAATAATTTCAAACCAGCTAATTTCAGAAGCTATTTCTGTAGGTAATCTAATAGACTTGTTATTTGGATGCCATCAACACTTAAATATTCATATTTCTTGCATTTCGGGGGACAAAGGATTCACAGGAGTGCTTGGCCACTCTGAGCAGTAGATGGCGGCACTGTTCAACTGTCTTGTTTTTGGCTTTGGTTTGGTTTGGTTTAATTTGGGTTTTTTGTAAGTTAAAATCAATTCCTTTATCATCAGGAAAAAAAAAAAGAGAGTTTCAGATGGTCATGGACCTACATATAGAACTCATATCAATTTCTAATGATTTGGCAGTACATGTTAAATTACTAACTAAGAAGCAAAATCACAAAATCAGTTTATATTATCATGCTTTTTTATTTGTGATCTCTTTGTTTTATCTTTTTTTTTGTTTGAAGTAAAATATGAAAAAAGTGCAATATGTCTACCTGTGAATTTCTCTGAAATTAATGCTTCTATATATTTAGTTGCTGCCAGTTTCAAGATAGAGTTCTTTCTGAGTTACTAGAGAAGGCAATGGCACCCCACTCCAGCACTCTTGCCTGGAAAATCCCATGGGCGGAGGAGCCTGGTGGGCTGCAGTCCATGGGGTCGCTAAGAGTCGGACACGACTAAGCGACTTCCCTTTCACTTTTCCCTTTCATGCACTGGAGAAGGAAATGGCAACCCACTCCAGTGTTCTTGCCTGGAGAATCCCAGGGACAGGGGAGCCTGGTGGGTTGCCGTCTCTGGGGTCGCAGAGAGTCGGACACGACTGAAGTGACTTAGTAGTAGAAGTAGTAGTAATGAATTGGCTTTGATTGATTTTTAAAGAGTAGCTGAAAGTGTCAGCCAGCTCTTAGAAAAAAAAATTCAGTTTCTTGAAATATCAGACATTTAAATAAATGGTGATTTGCTTATTTGTTTTACTTAGCATCACACACACTCTCCCCTGACCCCTCCCCACACATTTGTCAGTTGCTAAGTCATGTCTGACTCTTGCAATTCCTGGTGTAGCCCCAGGCTCCTCTGTCCATGAAATTTTCCAGACAAGAATACTGGAGAGGATGCCATTTCCTCCTCCAAAGGATCTTCCCGACCCAGGGATCAAACCTGGGTCTCTTGTGTCTCCCACATTGGTGGGCAGATCTTTATCCCTGACCTACTTTATATACCTGCAATTCAAATGTACATTTGTGATAAGTTCATAAAAAGCATGCATTTGTGAAACTACCTATGATTACTGGGAAATTTGATGTAAGATTCTTTAAGTATCTTTTTTTCATTTAAGTGAGTGATACTAATAGCTACCTCAAAGGTTTGATATGAGAACTGAATGAAGTATACTATATAAAACAGTCTGTCATCAGAATAACTCATCATTTTATTAGTTTAGTCTTATCTTTTCAGTATGCAGTAATCTAGTCAAACAACTTAAGGATACCATATATGATTTTGTATTCCTAGCACTTAGCATGGTGTCATATACACTTTAGCCATTTAAGAATACACAAATGCAAAATTGAGTCTACAGTGTAAATAAAGCAGGTCAATCGGCTAAAATACATCCATTCATTCAATATTCAGTAAGGTCCTTATGACTGAACTCATATTCTAGCATATAAGGCAGATAAAATAAACACATGTATACAAGATTTATATAAATGTTTGCCAGGGGTTTAGTATATATATAAAAATTCATATAATCTCACAAAGGTGACAATTTACATATGATACTTTATTATTTATGAAGCTTTTGTAAACATGTATTTTCTCATTTAATCTTTGTAACAACTATTGAATTAAAATATTTAATACTGAGGAACCTGAGACTTAGAGAATTTAAGAGGCTTAATAGAGCCAAGTATTGTTCTAAACCATCATCTCTTTATATTACATCATGTGAAAAGAACCTATAGAAGCAACCCATTCTGTACATTAAGCCTATATGATATACTTAGATTAAATGGCTTGAAATTGTCCATTTAAAGAGAAGTTTTTATTAGTTTTCCATTTGATGTCATAGATACAGTCGCATTTCATAAAGCATCTGTCTTGCCTTCTGTGTTTGACTGAATAGTGTATATGTTAACCACTGTAGAGACAAGCACGGTTGTTATCATTCTCACTAAGACCGTCACTGAGGAACAACACAATCACTCTACCTGCCACTTGATCTAGAGAGGTAGGAACGCTTCTGCTGCTGCTAAGTCACTTCAGTCGTGTCCGACTCTGTGAGACCTCATAGACTGCAGACCTGCAGGCTCGCTCCACTGTCCCTGGGATTCTCCAGGCAAAAGTACTGGAGTGGGTTTCCATTTCCTTCTCCAGTGCATACATGCATGCTAAGTGCTTCAGTTGTATTCGAATCTGTGCGACCCCATGGACAGCAGCTCACCAGGGTCCTCTGTCCAAGGGGTTCTCCAGGCAAGAATACTGGAGTGGGTTGCCATTTCCTTCTCCAGAGGTAGGAATATGTAACATCAAACCTTCCAGGTTATAGCTGAAACTTTAATAAGAGTTAATGGCAGGGGCCATCACTGTGTCAACAACTACTCTTGAATTCTGCACAGAGAGATTAAGGTCCTGGAAGAAGAACATACAGATCCAACCCACAAGATTAATTTAAGGTTAAACTCACAGGAATGTAATATAGCTTTTTCTTGCTCACATTCCTCATCTATAGATTTCAAGAATTAGATACAGTCAAAGATGATTGAATTTTTATGATTTGGGTTTTACTCCTAATCTTCTTTTGTCTTCCTTATTGAAGTACTGTTGATTTACAATATCATATTCATTTCAGGTATATAGCATAGTGATTAAATACTTTTTTATATTATACTCTAATATAGATTATTACAAGACAATAGCTATAATTCTCTCTGCTATACAATGTATTGTTGCTCATCTATTTTATACATAGCAGTTTATATTTGTTAATTCTATACCCTTAATTTCTTCCTTCATCATTCCCTCTCTCCTTTGGTTACCGTGTTTGTTTTTCAAAGTCTGTTTCTGTTCTGCATAGACAATTCATTTGTGTTATTTTTTAGATTCCATATATAAGTGATATCATATAGTAGTTGTCTTTTCACATCTGACATTTCACTAAGCATAATATTCTCTTGATCTACCATACTACTATAACTAGAATTTTTTATTTATATGGCTAATGTTCCATATATATACATATATGGGTTGCTTCCATGTCTTGGCTATTGTAAACAGTGCTGCTATGCACTTTGGGGTGCATTTTCCTAACATTCTTAAATCAAGATTACGGCAACTACTATAACAGTCTTTTATGTCATTGTTTTTCAGTTGCTAAGCCTTTCCAACCTCAAAGACTGCAGCACACCAGGCTCCCCTGTCCTCTACTATCTCCTTGAGTTCACTTAAACTCATGTCCGTTGAGTCTGTGACTGCTAGAGATAAAATCACCAGTTAGAAGAGAAAATGATTCAGTGTGGGTCTTACATTAATTTACTAAACCTCACCTCACTCACGTGTACTTCAGATCCTTTTGCCTCCCTATCTTCTGGGTCTTTAGCATGTTCTTGATTCTGGCTCCCACTAAGTGACTAGCTCCATGTGGACTCCAGTCAATTTCATGTGAAACAACCAGAAAGGGCTTTTTATTTTCATCCTTACTCTGTATCAGTTCAGTCGCTCAGTCATGTCCAACTCTTTGTGACCCCATAGACTGTAGCACGCCAGGCCTCCCTTTCCATCACTAACTCCCAGAGTTACTCAAACTCATGTCCATTGAGTTGGTGATGCCATCCAACCATTTCATCCTCTGTTGTCCCCTTCTCCTCCAACCTTCAGTCTTTCCCAGCATCAGGGTCTTTTCAAATGAGTCCGTTTTTCTCATCAGGTGGTCAAAGTATTGGAGTTTCAGCTTTAACGTCAGTCCTTCCGATGAATATTCAAGACTGATTTCCTTTAGGATGGACTGGTTGGATCTCCTTGCAGTCCAAAGGAACTCTCACTGTATACCTCTCCCCATCCTGGGGAGTCCCTGTTGACACTTAGGCTGTAAGTCTTGCTCAGTTACCCAGCTAATACAACCAAAAGAACAAGCGAGTAGCCTACTGGATTATGAGACTTTGAGCAATGAGAGACAGGATATTGTGAATAAACTTCTCTGCTTCTTCCCCCTCAGAGAGTCTTTCTGGAGATACAATCATTCCGATTACTCCAGAGATCAACAGAAGATTTCCCTGACTTTAGCTTTCCTGAGATTGTACACCCAAAAAGGACATAAGCTTGTGCTTCAAAATTTGCTTTCAGAAAAACCCAGGCTAAAATACACAGTACTAACAAAATAGAAAATCCAAACCAAACACACAGTGGAATCCCTCAACCATCAACAATACTTGCAGAAATCTCCTGCAAACATTGAAATGAGCAAAGTGGTTTTCTACCACTCTAAGAAATTTGCCTGGAGAATCCCAGGGACAGAGAAGCCTGACGGGCTGCCATCTATGGGGTCGCACAGAGTTGGACATGACTGAAGCGACTTAGCAGTAGCAGCAGCAAGAATGGGATAAAGAGTTGTTATTGATTCAACCAAACGTTCTGAAATACAAGGATTTTTTTTCTCTCCTTTTCCCTTACACAATAATAAAATGATTAAAAGAATATCTTTGGAATTTGAGAATTTGATTTTATTTATAAGTGTATTTCATAAGAACTAGCTGTGATTTAGTAAAAAAAAACACCTAAATCATGTTTTATTCAAAAATTACTAAAACAGCCTACCTTTTACTGAAGCTTCACATTACCTCAAATAATTGATTATTAACATGTATGTCCTAAATGAGCATGTATCAGTGTTCAAAGCATGTTGAAATAAAAAATATTTATTTCTTTAGTAATTTACAGCCCAAATTGTTTCAAGATTCAGTACTGAAGTTGTATCTAGTACAATTAAGTAGGAAAATAATGCTGTCAACAAATTCCTCCTTGCACTTTCTCTATTTGAATAGCCTATGTTAATTTGCCTTGATGGGCATGAGTTCGGGTGAACTCCGAAGTTGGTGATGGACAGGGAGGCCTGGCTGCTACAATTCATTGGGTTGCAAAGAGTCGGACTGAGCGGCTGAGCTAATTAACTATGCTAATTTTTTCTTGGAGAAGGAAGTGGCAACCCACTCCAGTGTTCTCGCCTGGAGAATTCTATGGACAGAGGAGCTTGGCAAGTTACAGTCCATGAGGTTGCAAAGAGTCACACAGAATTGAGCAACTAACGCACGCGCGTGTGCACACACACACATTAATTTTCTATCAAGAATGGTAATTCCACTATTCTCCTTCTATGAAAATGGAAGAAATGCAAAAGAAACAATTCAGGTACATTTATCTGTGGGGAGAAAGAAACTTTATAATATTCAGCTTATCTCATGGTTATTACTATCTTAGAATGAACATTGAGTTGAACCACTATGCAGTAGCCACCTTTTAAATTTCCATTTATTACACTCCACATTATACCCTTTAATATACACACACGTACACACTTTTGGCATATGGTTAGTAGTCAAAGTCAAGTAACTTAGGTTGAGAGAGATGAGCAAAAGAAATATAACTTTTAATTGCAGCTCTAGTGGAAGTTGAAAAATAAAACAAAGAGCTCCAATTTTTCTAGAAGTCCCTTATTTCTGAAATCTCCATAATAACTGTTTTTCATATCTTCTCACCCAATTCCTATCAGATTTCTAGGAATGCTTAAAATTTCCAACACCACTATTATAAAGAATTACTTTTCAAAGTTCTAAATTACTTTTTATTATTAGCAATCAAAATGAATAGTGTAGGCCTCACCATCTTCTTCCTGAGGCTATATTTCTTTTAAGTCAAATATTAATACTTTTTCTATTGCTGATAATGTTCTTCTAATTTCTACTGAACTGTAATTACTTTGAAAGAACTAACAGATTTATCTTTATAAAATTTTAAGTGTTCCACACAGTCCCCTGAATAAAAGAGATCAATAAATATTTCCTGGATAAGTGAATGCATTTGTGTTTAATCTTAACCTCTGCATTGCTAAAACATTAATTTCTTAGAATTGGTTAATATCATTATTAAATCAAAGTTAATAATTAGTTCACTATTAATTCATATTATTGAGTATCTCCATAATATAATCACTATAAAACAACTGAGGATAGACCATGCAAGTTTAAGCATAATTGCTATTTTAAAAACCAGGTAATACAGTTTCCAAATATTCATATTTTGTCAATAGAATCTTTGTCTTGGCAAATATCTGATAAGTTCTAATCATTCGCTTGTATTATGTGTTATAAATAAATTCTCATATTTCAAGTTGCCATGTTGAAAAATACTGTGAGGGCTAGGCTTTNCAGATTTCTAGGAATGCTTAAAATTTCCAACACCACTATTATAAAGAATTACTTTTCAAAGTTCTAAATTACTTTTTATTATTAGCAATCAAAATGAATAGTGTAGGCCTCACCATCTTCTTCCTGAGGCTATATTTCTTTTAAGTCAAATATTAATACTTTTTCTATTGCTGATAATGTTCTTCTAATTTCTACTGAACTGTAATTACTTTGAAAGAACTAACAGATTTATCTTTATAAAATTTTAAGTGTTCCACACAGTCCCCTGAATAAAAGAGATCAATAAATATTTCCTGGATAAGTGAATGCATTTGTGTTTAATCTTAACCTCTGCATTGCTAAAACATTAATTTCTTAGAATTGGTTAATATCATTATTAAATCAAAGTTAATAATTAGTTCACTATTAATTCATATTATTGAGTATCTCCATAATATAATCACTATAAAACAACTGAGGATAGACCATGCAAGTTTAAGCATAATTGCTATTTTAAAAACCAGGTAATACAGTTTCCAAATATTCATATTTTGTCAATAGAATCTTTGTCTTGGCAAATATCTGATAAGTTCTAATCATTCGCTTGTATTATGTGTTATAAATAAATTCTCATATTTCAAGTTGCCATGTTGAAAAATACTGTGAGGGCTAGGCTTTCTATATAACTGATACAATTATACATTCAAGGAAGTAATTCTGTCTTTATTTTTACAATTTTCTTGCATTTTTTTCATTTCCATGTTACTTGAATTCTTACAAATTTTTAGTATAAAATAAAATGTTACACCTAGAACACATTTTAAACCCAATTTGGAGACGGTAAAACTTTCTTTAAAATAATCAAAAGGAAACATTGAATCTTAATTTATGTTATTGAAATCTCTACTGAAGTCCTTGATCAGGTGTATTGCTTATCTTTTCCTGAACTCCTACTCTACTCCAACTTAGAAAGTAAAAAAAGAAGGAAAAAAAAAAAGGCACAAAAAAGCTCTAATCCAATAATATGGTTTATATTAGAGAGCTAGTACTCATTTTGTCTCCTTGTACTAAAATACTTCTAGAGATTGTAGGATATCCCTGCTTGAGAGTAAGTCAACCAGTCACCAGGGAAGCCCCTATATATGTTTAAGAGATTAAAATTTCATTATCGTAGTTTTAAAGATTACTTTAAGACAAAACAAATAAGTCACTTTTATTTTAAAGTCAGAAACGTAAGAAAATGCTTCTTTATTGGGTGTTTGTATCATCAGTACTAATGGTATTGAGATGAATGTAGAGAGCAACGTCAGAGGAACTCATTAAGGTCATTTCTTTTTCTTTTTGTTTTCCTTTTCCACAGTAGTTCATCTTTTCAGTATCTGGCTGGTCAGGATTTTTTTGTTAACTACTTTGAATTGAGAATGAAGACACAGGTACTGATCAAATACATATGTGATTTAGGAAAATGTGTTAAGAAGAATGGGAATGGCAAAAGGAGGCAAGAAAAAATAACCATGGACATTAAATCCTCAAATAAAAGAAAGACATGCAGTACAAAATTGTGGGAAGATAGGCTAAATAATAAAGAAATCAACTAAGCAGAGGTTATTTAGAAGGATAATTTATTAAATGAAAGATTAATTAAATGGAGAATTTTGAAGATGAGAAAAAGGGGAATGGTAACATGTTTTTAAGGTACTCTGAGACAACCATTAGACAAATGATTTTATATAATTTTTTTACTTGCAAATGGAAATACAATAAACAATGAGGATATAAAGCAACTGAACGTATGTTTTAATAAGGGAGTGGGGTTATTTATGACAATCAGTAGGAAAGGCCAGCAAATAGTAGGTCACAGAAAGAATGTTTCATGGAGTCCAGAAAATGGAAGAAGAAAAGGATTTTTCAAAGGAAATGATTGGCAAATCAAGACCCCAAAGAGATAGCATATTGTTTAATCTAGCTTGTTCTAGCTTTTACTTTGTAATGGATTCTCAGCTTTCTTGAAAATAAAAAACACCTGGCATTCTCAAAGTATGCAATTGTCTTAGTATCCTCTTCTAAATGACAATATTTTGTAACAAGCTATTAATTTGAGGGAAAAGTATTTTATCAAATTTACATTCATTTTAGTCTATATGTATTTTTGATTTTTGACTCCAAATTACAATTTAACAACCAAATATGATTTTTGTTTATCTTCAATCCAACCCCAAACTATATTTTTTAGATTCCTTTTTCTTTTTAAGAAGAAGAAGATAATGCATCTACAATCACACCAAAATTAAGTTTAACATAAAACAATTTGTTGCTCCTTGGGGATAAACTATCATAGAAGTATTTGAAGAATTGATGTTTTTGAATTGTGGTGCTGGAGAAGACTCTTGAGAGTCCCTTGGACAACAAGGAGATGAAACCAGTCAATCCTAAGGGAAATCAGTCCTGAATATTCACTGGAGGGTCTGTGACTGAAGTTGAAGCTCCATTACTTTGGCCACCTAATGCAAAGAGCCAACTCATTGAAAAAGACCCTGATACTGGGCAAGATGGAGGGCAGAAGAAGGGGGCAACAGAGAATGAGATGATTGGATGGCATCATCAACTCAATGGAAATGAGTTTGACCAAACTCTGCGAGATAGAGAAGGACAGGGAAGCCTGGTGTGCAAGCAGTTCATGGGGTCGCAAAGAGTTGGATATGACTTAGCAACTGAACAACAACAACAAAATGGCTTGTTTTAGGAGTATTTTACCCATTCTAAAATTATCTTAGGATGAAGAGTTTCTGGGGTCAAGGGCTCAGACGGAATCTGCTCTTTAGTTACATGCTATGATACCCTTGCTTGAAGATGATTCCAGATCTGAAAAAGGAACTAGGAAACCCAATGCTTTTCTGTGTCTTTGATAATTCTCCTTCATCTTAAGAAGCAGAATGTAGGTGGGTTTTTTTTTTTTTTTTTCCCCTGAGCTAAGGATTCCTGGTTGATATTCTAGCAGAGGTTGTTCATGTACAAATTACTAAGTTATTCATTTGATTAAGAATGCTAATTTAAAGCTGCTATGTGGATTCCACACATGCACCTGTGAGACTTTGCAAATATTTTTTCCTGAGGTCTTATGGAGAGCTTCTAAGATGGTAGATCAGCCTTGGTTTGCAGAAGCACAGTCTCTTCATAGCTTCATTAACCCAACTGGAAGTGGGCCTCATTTAGCATTACCCAGATGGTTAAATTGAGCTGATTATCTGAGCTCTTTGAAATCTGAATTGTGCTAATGGGTCAGGCAGTACTTCACAAAGTTTAGTGGACCTAGGATGCAGCTGGGAGCAATTGAAAATGCAGATTATATGACACCACTCCCAGTGATTCTCACTCTCCAGATCTGGGTTAGAATCAGCATTTTAGCAAGTACCTTTCCACCTCCTCTGTCAGCCTTTTCTGGAAGTTGAATAGGTTATAGGGCCCTTCGATCAAAAGTAGTTTCTCTTTCATTCAAAGCAAAAGTGAAAAGTCCTCCAATGACACCCAGGACTCTATCTGATCCAGTCCTCAGTGCCTCTCTGACCTAATTCTCCATCATCCCCCATCACTGTCTTTGTTCCAGCCACACCGGCCTCTTTGATGTTCCCCAAACATGCCCTCAACACACAGACTTTGCATTTGCTCTTCTTTCTGCTTATGGGCTCTTTCCCCAAATATCTGCATGTCTATCTTTTTTATTTTAAGTCTTATCACATGTCATTTTCTCAGTGAGAGCTATCCTGCCCACCCAATTTAAAATTGTACCCCCTCCTCTATTATGCTCCTTCCACCTTTCTTTGCTCCTGAGCACTTATCTTATTAATTTTTGATTTCTCTAACAAAAGATAAGCTCCACAAAAGCAGGAAATTTTTGGTTTGTTTTGTTCACATCTATAACCCCAGCACCCAAGCCGGTGCCAGGAACATATATAACAGGCACTCACCAAATATTTATTGAGCATATGAATTAATGATGAAACACTGCATGGAGTCATACAATACTGTGGCCTTACAAACAACTGGGGAATATCCACAGAAGCTCTTTTGTCAGGAAAAGATCTTTACAGGTATAACTAGAGTTCTTAAATTTCTACAATCTCAACAGTAACTTAAAAAAGCTCAAAAGACAGTACATAAATGACAATATGCATTTTGGAGGACCTGATATGTATGGTAGGCTGATATTTTGCCAATTTGTGCTGGTGGCTAAACATATTGTAGTTAACACAGAACAGCAGCACGGAAACCATCCTTAAAGTCAAACGAGCTATATTTGAGTCCGCTCTGGCTTTCATATCTGTGTTGTTTTGGGCAAATCATTTAAGGATTCCATTTATTTAGTATATTATCTCATATATTACCTCACCGGTGCATGTTCTCTTCGTCTGTAAAAAGACAACAAATAGCAAATGATCCTCCCACCCTACAGAATCGTAAGAATTAACATGAGAAAAGCATTTTTATACAATAAAGTATTATATAAGTATAAAGGGGTTTATACTTGTCTTTCACATTTAACATCTTAACCTGATGTGACTGAATGTTACAGTAGGGGGCTCTTCATGAACTCCCTGTAGCATGTAGTCTCACATTGACTCAGCTTGGCCAGGAGACATGCTTTAGCCAATGGGATATGAGTGAGCATGGAGCATGATGCAGGCCCAAGCATGATAAGCACTTGGACCCTGGAGCTGATACTCTTGAAAACCAGATATCAGGCTACAGAGAAGGTGCAGCTAGACTCTCCAATCAGGAGAAACCATATAGAAGAAACTTACATGGACAGTACACACTGGCAGGTGAGAGGCTCTCTTGGATATTCCGGGCCCAGCTGAGTTCCAGTGGAATGCATGAGGGGCCTCAGACACACCACGTGAAGTGGAGGCACTTTCTAGCTGAGTCCAGTCAATCAAGAAAAATAATGATCTGCTTTTTAAGCTATTAATTTGGGGATGAATTACAATATTGAAACCCTGAGGTTTTTGAAAATGACATCATGGCCCCCAAATTGATTTCCATGGCAGGAATTCTAACACTATATGAAGCAACTGGGGAAGATGAATGGAAAATTCTTTGAAAAATCCTGAAAATCAAATCAGACATTCATACCTCTTTCACGTCTGAAGACTAAATGACAGCTAGCACATAAGCTATTATTTATTCCTATGAGAAAAGAGCCCTAAATGGAGTAATTTATGTAATTCACAATAAATTGGAATCCTTGTTGAACAAACAACAGTAAAGTAGAGTACATAGAGACTTCTTATCTGATTTTTCTAAGACTTGCCAACTGAGAGCAGCCAACCAACTGCAGAACAATTTTGAACTTTTCTTCTGTAACTTAGAGTGATTACCTCTTGGTGGGAGCCTATTGTTAATGATTAGCACTTGTCAAAGGGAGTAAATCCCCCAGCAACTTCCAGATTTACCAGTGAGGATCTGCACCTTGGTGAATGTCACATTGATGGAATGTCAACTGGGGTCTTAATTGGTTCTAAAGCTAAGTTCAGATAATCAAAGGTCAGACCCTCTTGCTTTGTGTTAGTAGGGTCCTATTTAGAAGCACTTTGTCTAGCAATTGGCAAAAGGGTGGAAGCAAGGTAGTGAAGTCTCAGTGAAAGTACAGGAAGTCACAGGGCATTTTTATTGCCATTCTGTGAGAAATGCTCTTGACTCAAAAGAGCTCTGACAGTTTTAAAAGAGATATTGCTAACCCTTTACTTAAAATCTGTATCCTCAGAGCTGGCATTGTTGTTTAGCACAATAGCTTTCACTTTCTAAGTACTAAGGTTCAGAAGCCTTTCCGTGTGAGGTACAAGGTATCTTCCTACTACAAGGAAGTAGCATGTTTTCATTTTCTGGTATTTTTTTTTAAACCAAGGAACATATTTGATGATGGAGTGAAATATGAATGAGTTTCCTTTTCCAAATTTGTGGTTAACATCCTTGTTATTGTCAAGGAATTCAAGACTCAGAGGAGTAAATTTTTGTTGAATCTAGGACAGCCTGCCAGAATAGTTTCTTTGGTACTGGCTTATATGTGACAGATCTGAGCTCCAACAAAATTTCAAAATATAAGAAAACTGAATGCACTATTTCTAAAATGTTCCATGGTTCAGGGGGAAAAAAAAAGACACACCTGTCACTATGCAGTGCTTTTAAATTTCTCATGGAAGCTCAGTGAATTCTGTAAGCAGAAGAAAAAGTGAGGGGAAATACTAGGGTTTGAAGGTTTTTGAGGTAACTGAAGGGCAGCAGAATGAGACATCCCTAAATATGCCACTTAGGCGTTAGGCTATTTTGAGCTGTAAAGCATGTGGAAAATAGCGAATACAGCAAAACACTTTCTATGAACTCCTCTTATCTACCTAAAGATAACTCTCCCCAAATAAACTCATCGTTATCAGGCCCCTCCTCAGGAGCTTCATCAACTGGGGAAGAGTAACTGTTGTCACAGGAGAGGAGACTAGATATCAACACCACAGACCTTGTCACAAACCATCATAACTCCCATTTCCTCTCCCAAAGGGCCCACCCATCTTTCCTAAAAATTATTTCCTCTCCCCTACAAGGCCTATAGGGCTTTCCTGGTGGCTCAGTGGTAAAGAATCCATCTACAATGCAGGAGAGGCAGGTTTGATTCCTGGGTCGGGAAGATCCCCTGGAAAAGGAAATGGCAAACCACTCCAGTATTCTTGCCTAGGAAATCCCACACATAGATAAGGAGCCTGGTGGGCTACAGTCCATGGGGTCACAAAGAGTCAGGTGTGACTGAGCAACTAACAACAACGAAGGAGGCCTACAGACCCTTCCCTTCCCCTATCAAGATCGTATTAATCTTGAGTGCTAAGCCTCACTGGGCAATTATTCATTTTTTGCTGGGTATCTCCTATGTACACATGATGTATACATGTGGATATACCTCTGTTATTTTTGTTGTTAATTTGTCTTTTATTACTGGGGTCTTAGCTAGCTAGGGACCCTCAGAAAGGAAAAAAACTTATTTTTCTCCCCTAAAAACTCATCCTATACAAAGTCATTGAACAAAAGTAGACCAATTATCAGGAATCTATGAAGACCTCTAAATGATGATGCTCAAAAGTAAGTACAATGTTGTACTGGAGTCAAATCCCCACAATATAAATGCCAATATGTCACTTTTCCCCTCTTTCTCATTGTCTCTCATCAGCATTTAAATAAATACAGATTGTTTTCCTTTATTAAATGTGTAAAAGTGCAATATTATAAGGTACCTCAGGACTTCTTTCTTGAATTAAAAGATAGTGGCTTTTTTTCCATAATGGATGATATAATATATATGGCTGGGTTCTACAAATATGCAACAGACTGGATTCCAATGTCCATGTTAGTAACCATCCTAAAAGTCCTTCCTTTAGAGTAACAGAACTCCCAAATATTTCCTATGTGCCTACGTAAAAAATTCATTAGAAGGACCTAGTTTAATTTTACAGCAGCATACCTCTTTCAAACCAAGTGAAAGCAATTCTGAGAAGTTTAAAATTTTCTGTAGCAGAATGAACAATGGATTGGGAATGGTTTTTTGTTCTCGATACATCTTGTCTCACTTCCACTCGCCATTTCCTTATCTAAAAAATGAAAGTGTTGGTATGTATTTAATCTACCTCAGTAGGTTTGTTATGAGGCTTAAATTAGGTGATGTTTGCAAACACGATTTGCAGAAGTACAAAATAACAAAGAAATGCACAGGCTTCCTATTAGATGTGTTTTTCAGTCAGTCAGTTCAGTCACTCAGTCGAGTCCGACTCTTTGCGACCCCATGAATCGCAGCACGCCAGGCCTCCCTGNTCATATAAAAACAGCAGAGGATATGTGCGGCCATACTGGGGGAGAGAAACTGTAAGCCTACCCCTCTTTCATCTTCAAGATATTAAAAGAAGCTCTCTTAAAAAAAAAAAAAAAAAAGTACTTAACCCTCTGTCTCTGGTGGCTCAGACGGTAAAGCTTCTGTCTACAATGTGGGAGATCTGGGTTCAATCCCTGGGTTGGGAAGAATCCCTGGAGAAGGAAATGGCTGCCTAGAAAATCCCATGGACGTAGGAGTCTGGTGTCCACGGGGTCACAAAGAGTCAGACACGACTGAGCAACTTCACTTCACAACCCTCTGTCACCAGTCAGGAGGTACAGTGATTCACCAAATACCTGTGAACACTGCCCTGATCTGCCTCTTAGCTTGTATGGAAAAGCCATTACTTCCTCTAGGGGAAACCTGAAGGAATGACGTAAGGCCACTTCTACACTCAAATCTTAAGCAGCTGCTGACAAAAACCCAGAAGAAGAGAGTGGGGTAAAGCACGCAGTGTCAAGTGCTTGGATCATAGCCAGGAAAAGATGTGGATTCACACGCAAGCAGACTCTTGCACGCCTACAGCAATGTCATCTTGTCTTCGTATAAACCATTTTTTGGATAATAAAAAGGAGAAAGAGACAGAAAGAGCCGATGTCCAGTCATGAAAAGCTGTACGTGGGCGAGGATTGCTAACACACCTCTGTGAACCTGCACAAACCATAAGGCTTCTGTGGAGAGAGGGAAGGAGAAGGAACGAAAGCACAGCCAGGGAACAGGTTCTGCTCAGAGAAGATTAGATGAAATGCTTGCCTTCACTAAGGGGAGACAGCATAGTGAGGTGGCTGAGTCTGCGAGCCCACGTGGAGGTTTTTAGCTGTGATGCCTGAGACAGAGAAGAACCTGTTCAAAGGATGGGGGCGGTCTGACAGAGAACAGCACTGTATATATGTAGAAAACCGGAAGTTACAGACACAGATGTGTTTGATTTCCAAAAGTATACTTCTTGGGACACAAAGGGATGGGAGGCATGCTCCCAAATCTGCGCACATCGTCTCCAGTGAGATTATTATTCTTCGGACTTTGAGCAAATATGAGTGACAAAGAACAGCAGCAGTGTTTGAGATTTAAGAAGAAACAAATATAAATAGGCAAAAAATTAAAGTGGGGTTCATATTTTACCTCCCCTCCCCAAATATCGAATAATAAGAATAGCATAGTGTTATTTTTATTATTACCCTGGGAAAATACCTGCCTCTGGGTAATGTGACTCCTTGTGAGAATAACAACAAAACCATAACAAAAACCCAGCATACCCTTTTACAAAATATATATGTATATATTCTTCTGTTAAAAAAAAAACAAAACCTGAAAGATGGTGAGGCCAGTGTTTCATGTACCGCACTGTCAACTCATCTGGCAGAGATGAGAAAGCTGACAGCCCTCTGGAGGGCTTGAGCTGAGGCTGTGTGCAGAAGTCTGGAACGGCAGAGACCTGATCCTGCATGTAATGAGACCAAACAGAGCTGGGAGGGAAATTCGGCTTGCAAGCCCCCTCAGACAAAGAATCAAGCCGCCAGCTGCCTGTCTGTCACGCTTTTACCTTCCTCTTCAGTGGCCTTCCTTTTCTGCTGCCGTCAGGGAGAACTAAAAAGGCTGCAGTGTCTTACAGTTAGGTCAGCAGCCACACAGGTCACAGTGTAAATATATTCACTTATTTATCCATTTATTCAACATTTATCAAAAGCTTGCCATGTGCCCGGTGCTGTGCAAAGTGTTTGGGATGCAAGGATAAACAAGACACAGTTTTCACTAGAGAACTTTCACAGCTTGGTGGGGGAAGTGGAGATGTATATGTACCAACCGCCACATGTATGTGGGTCATGCAGGTACATTTCAAGCCAGCTAAAACCTCTTGCCACAAACATTTCAGTGTAAACCACAAACTGTACAATTAAAAATATTTATCTTTACTAGTTTTTCTTTCTTGGACGTGGTAAATTCTTTTTAATTTATTTTTTATTAAATGTTTTATCTTGTGTTAGAATATCCCTGATGGCTCAGATGGGTAAAGAATCCACCTGCAATGCAGGAGACCTAGGTTTGATCTCTGGGTCAGGAAGAGTCCCTGGAGAAGGGAATGGCAACCCACTCTAGTATTCTTGCCTGGAGAATTCCATGGACAAAGGAGTCTGGTGGGCTACAGAGTCAAGCACAACTGAGCAACTAACACTTTCAAAGCCAATTAACAATGTTGGATACATGTATATGTATGGCTAAGTCCCTTTACTGTCCACCTAAAACTAGTTTCTTTATCTTTAAAGCTTGAGGAAGATCTCCAGGAAAAGGTTTAGGTCTTATATATAAGATTGGTTAGGCATGAAAGTCTTTTTAAATTAAAAAGTTATAAAAATGAGTCTGATGAACTAGGTGTTAATTGGAGTCTCTGTCATATCTAAATCACATCTTAGTCATATATAAATCTTTCTCATGCAAATATAACTGGGGTACCCAGCTCTGCATTCTGGGAAGGAGTATAATTGCATACTTGCTCCTTTTAAAAAAAAAAAAAACACAGGAAAAGTTTGAGTAGAACAAAGACATTGCTCTGGCTGCTTCCCAGGGGGAAACATTCAACCCTAAGTGTGTTTAAGTAGTCTTGGGAGGGAGGCTCAAGTGTTAAATCATATAATTTTATTAAGAGAGATACCTGAGGAGCTGGGGAATTCTAGCTATAATCATATACTTGAAAAGGCAAGGAACAAAGCACAAGTACTTTTCCTCCTTTTATTTAAAACATAAAACATTTACAATTAACAATTAATCCCTCCTCAAGGCACTTACTGATTTCTTTAAAAAAAAAATCACCATTGTGGTTTGCTGCAGCCATCAAAAAGTTCATATTCAAATAGAAAGAAGTACTTATTCCACTAATGTAAATGGGAAGCAGAGATGGAATTTGAAAATTGAGTTCCTAATCAACACTGCCATTTGTATGAGACCTGCTAAATTCTTGAGGGGAAAAAGAGGACAGTGCCAGTGGTACCAGTTCTCTAGGATCTTGATTGCGCCCACACAGCCCCTCTTCAGCTCTCTGACTCCCTACACATCAGACCCTGAGATGTAAAAGTGGATGATATTATAGGATGGTTCTTCTTTTATAAAATCTGAAAGCAGATATCTCATCATGGGAAGAAAACGACCAGTCTCACAAGTTGGCTTGTGGTAGAAAAACAGTGAATTAGCAACAGGTTGCTTTTCTATTGATACTTTCATTTACTTATTTAATTTGTTGATGTCTTAGTTTCCTAATCAGTAAAACAAGCATCACTATTTCTGACAGGGAAGCTTTGAAATGAATTTAAAATTTATGCATGATCTCTGTAACACTGCAGAACTAGTTTTAAGCACTTAGAAAAGTGCTTCTCAAATGATGTGTATGTGAATCGCCAGTGAATATGGTTACAAGGCAGAATCTGACTTAATAGGAGTGAGATGAGACCCAATATTCTGTATTCCCAAGTTATGCCAATGTCATGCTGATCTATGCATCCCCCTTGGAGTAACAAAGTTATAAAAGACACATTGCCCAATTGTCATTTCCAAGAATTAGTTCAACAAAAATCTCTAGTGCCATATGTGCTATGGCTATGTAAATGTGCTATTACTGCATCAGGAGGTAAAGTAAACTATATTTCTCCATCTCCTTTAATCAGAGGGTGCCCTGTGACAAATAAACCTCAGTGAAAGTGATGCTGTGACATTTGTGCGTATAGCCCTTAACTGGCCCAGAAGCTTCCATTTCTAGGCTTCAGAAACCAGATGCCAGGAAGGGGTATGAATACCTTAAGTCAAATATCCTGTGAGAAACTCAACCAATGTTAGGCGACTTGAGAAGATAAGACAGCCATGAAAGAAGAAGAAAGAGGGAGAGAGAGAGAAGAGGAGAAAGAGAGAGGAAAAAAGAGAAAGACTGAGACAGAAATGGATCAAGAGCATGGAGGCATCAGTTATGTAAGTAAAGGAACCACAGTGGATCTTTCAGCTCCAGTTGATGCCACGTAGATCAGAAAACCTGACTGAACATTTCATGAATTCCTAAGGCACAATTTTGAGCAAAATAAAATGCTGTTTAAGAACCTAAATTGTGCAATAAATTGTATATCTACCAGTATATCCATCAGTAATAGATAAATCAGAATTTATAAGAAAGGCAAATATTAAACAGGCTTATAAATGAGGGCCAGAATTTTAAAACTATTTATATTTGATAAATATGCTAATAAACATTTATAAAAGAAAACTTGGAATGAAATATATTCTTTCCTGCTCCTGGAAAAAACAGATATTACAGCAAGAAACACCTGGACTGACAGGCAAATGTGGCCCTGGGTTACAGAATCAAGCAGGGTAAAGGCTAATAGAGTTTTGCCAAGAGAACGCACTGGTCATAGCAAACACCCTCTTCCAACAACACAGAGGAGACTCTACACATGGACATCAACAGATGGTCAACACCGAAATCAGATTGATTATATTCTCTGCAGCCAAAGATGGAGAAGCTCTATACAGTCAACAAAAACAAGACAGGGAGCTGACTGTGGCTCAGATCATGAACTCCTTATTGCAAAATTCAGATTTAAATTGAAGAAAGTGGGGAAAACCACTAAACCATTCAGTTATGACCTAAATCAAATCCCTTATGATTATACAGTGGAAGTGAGAAATAGATTTGGGGGACTAGATCTGATAGAGAGTACCTGATGAACTATGGACCGAGGTTCGTGACATTGTACAGGAGACAGGGATCAAATCATCCCCAAGAAAAAGAAATGTAAAAAAGCAAAACGGCTGTCTGAGGAGGCCTTTCAAATAGCTGTGAAAAGAAGAGAAGTGAAAAGCAAAGGAGAAAAGGAAAGATATACCCATTTGAATACAGAGTTCCAAAGAATAGCAAGAAGAGATAAGAAAGCCTTCCTTAGTGACCAATGCAAAGGAATAGAGAAAAACAATCTAATGGGAAAGATAGAGATCTCTTCAAGAAAATTAGAGATACCAAGGGAACATTTCATGCAAAGATGAGCTCAATAAATGACAGAATGGTATGGACCTGACAGAAGCAGGAGATATTAAGAGGCGGCAAGAATACATAGAAGAACTATACAAAAAAGATCTTCATGACCCAGATAATCATGCTGGTGTGATCACTCACCTAAAGCCAGACATCCTGGAATGTAAAGTCAAGTGGGCCTTAGGAAGCACCACTATGAACAAAGCTAGTTATTCATTTAACAAATACTGAGTGAATTCCTACTATGCACCAGATACTAAAGAAGCAGCCCACAGGTCTGTAGAAATGAAAGGAAGAGTTTCTGTTTTTATAAAGCTAAAAGAGTTGAGAAATTTTACAATAGATGATATGATAAGATAGATAATAGATAGATAGGATCATGTATCATATTATTATGTCAAATATTCTGCCAAATGCTTTACATATACTATCTCCTTTTATCCTTAAAGCATCTTGTGAGATATAACTCTAACTAACTGCATTTTTCAGATGAAGTATAGAGGATTAGAGAATTTCAACCACTTGTCTGTGAGCTCAGTTAACAAGAGATGGGACTTGGATATGAAGCCAAAAGTGGTTAATTCCAGAGAAAGCATATAAGCATAGAAACCAGCTGAGAGTGATACTTTATGAGAACCTTCCTAAATGAGAAGATACCTAAACTGGATCTTGAGGGGGAAGTCAGGTGAAATTTGGAGTAGGAAAGGAATCAGATAAGAAGCGCAACAGGTACTACAGCTGAAAAATATGGAAGAACAGCACACTGATGAGTAAGTAGGCTAGGAGAGCTGAAGCAACAGCAGATGATTCTGGAGTGGAAGGCTTTGTGCTGTGCATCGCACCCTTTTAAGATGACAAAGAATGTCTAATCAAACATGTTTTAAAACATTACTAGCCTTGATGAGAATATATGAAAGAAGTTTACTTCTAGAGATGCGAGACAAGTTTGGAGTGTTATAGGCAAAATATATTTTTATTCGAAAATAAGAAATGGTACAAGGAAGAAAACATTGGTTGTAAAGATATTTTGATGACAATAACAAGTGTCATGATACTCACAACAATAATAATAATAGGAACATTTATTATTTCCTATAGAATGATTTGGTAGGCTAAAAATTTCCCCTGACCCGATACAAATATAAATGTTATAATCCATAAAACCTATGAATATTACCTTGTATAGATAAAAAAGGGTACTTACAGATGTGATTATGTAAAAGCTCTTGACATGGTTAGACTCTCCTAGATTACCTGAGTGGGTTCTAAATACAGGCACACATATCCTCATGTGTTGTTGGTGCTGTTGTTTAGTCACTAAATCATGTCCCACTCTTTTGCAACCCTGTGGACTGTAGCCCACGAGGCTCCTCTGTCCATGGGATTTCTCAGGCAAGAAAACTGGAGTGGGTTGACATTTCCTTCTCCAGGGGATCTTCATGACCCAGGGATTGAACCCACATCTCCTGAATTACAGGCAGATTCTTTACTGTTGAGTCACCTGGGAAGCCCATATGGTCATAAGAGGGAGACAGAAGAATGTTTTACATGCACACACACACATACACACACACACACACCTCTACAAGAAACGATGATGTGAAGATGTAGGCAGAGAATTGAAGCAATTAAACCATAAGCTAAAAAATGCTGGCAAGTGCCAGCAGATGGAAGGGAAACTAAGGATGGACCAGTTAACACATGGATGCAAAGAGTTGATGTGAAGGAGCCAGAGATGGTGAAATGACAAAAGAAACAGTGCCAAGGAGTTCAAAGGAAACATTTGAGGAGAATAAAATCATAGGTGATTAGGGAAGACAGAAACAGGAAGCTGGGCCACGAATATGGAAAGGCAAAATGAAGTGGTGAGCAGATTTTGAGACAGCACAGATGATTGGAAAGAGTCACAACTGAGATGCATTACATTATATGCTTCTTGAAGTATTTTCCAAAGACCCTTTTATTATTAATGACAAAAACACATATAATAAATAGCAAAATAAAGTTTATGTCTTTCTAATACATTATTTAAAATAATTTGACCTGGTAATATAACTCTGGGCTTCCCTGGTAGCTTGGATGGTAAAGCGTCTGCCTACAATGCAGGAGACCCAGGTTCGATCTCTGGATCAGGAAGATCCCCTGGAGAAGGAAATGGCAACCCACTCCAGTATTCTTGGCTGGAAAATCCCATTGGACAGAGAAGCCTGGTGGGCTACAGCCCATGGGGTTGCAAAAAGTTGGACACGACTGATCGACTTCTCTTCTTCTTAATATAACTCTTGTTTGTGAGGTAGAGGAAAAAGGAAGTTCTAATTAGAGAAACAATTTGTACAACTAAAAGACACCTGTGTTCAAATTTCTGCTTGCCAGTCAGGATCATTCGAAATTTTGGAAAGGTATTTGTCTTCTCTGAAACTCACTCTCCTCATTTAAATGATGCAAATATCATACACACACACACACACACACACACACATACACACACACACACATATATATACACACAAATGTAAATAGAGAGAGAGAGAGAGACAGAGGGAGACAGAGAGAAAGCAAGAGACCAAGAGAGATACAGGGAGACAGAAAGATTTGCTGTTGGTTTTCTATAAATATTTAAAGTATATATTAGAGGGGGGAAAGACAGACATAAATTGTAGTGTTTAGGGATGCTAACTTGTGCTGAAAAACTGTAAAGGAAGCAAACTGATTATCATAAACATCAAATGACTGGTTACCTATGAAGTGAGAAGGACACCTGTGTTTGAGATGGGGCAACTGAAAGGGGCTTCCAGAGTGTCTGGCAAAATTGTATTTCTTGACCTGGGTGATGATAACAAGGATATTTATCCTGTGAAAATGTCCTGGGCTGTGCATATTTTGGGGTAGTTTTTTCTATATTTGTTTTAGATTTTATAATAAAAAGGAAAAGAGACTAGAGAAGAAGCTAACTCAGATCAGAGAATAATTGCCTTGGAAACCATAAATTCACTGAGGGTTTTAAGTATTAAAGTTCAAAAGCAACATTTACTGTATAACATTTCCTTTAGCCTCTGTGGAACAACTGACATTATTTAACTGACCTATTGGAATCAAAGAATGCTATTGTAACAGCTAAATAACTTTTTGCATAATAGTTGTCACTGAATAAGTTCAAAAGACTGTTTGGAGATGAGAAAGCAGCTCATCATTGGTAGAGTCAGAAGTAGTAAATCCACTGAGCCATGGTCTCTTGAGCCGTCTAAGCTACAACACCCTTGGCTAGTGAATTCTTGGCACTTAAAGCCAACAGGAAGCCGGATCAGCTGTCCAGTTTCTGCAGGTGCACACTTAGCCAAATAAAAAGATGCCAACCACATTCATAGGATCACTGAAAAATAGTTTATAAAAGCTAAAGGGTGATCTTTGGGAAATGATATTACCTATACTAGAACCATTGTCTATACCAGCACTGGACAATAGCTTATGTGTAAGGAAAATAATTTACTGAACTCTAAGTATTCTTAAATTAATATATGAGTAGCTGGAGCAGGAGTTGGCGGTATCAAGGAAAGAATGAGTACACAGCTTAATGCTCCAATAGTAAAAGACAAAACTGCAATCCCAGATATGCACTGGCTATTTCTACTTGAATGTGTCATAAACACCTGATATATATACGTTCGAAGGAATATCATATTCCTGCTCAAAAACAGTGTCTCTTCCAAACATCCATGTCTCTATTCATTGTACCATCTTCATGTCAGAAACAGGTCGTCTTTTTTCCTCTTCAATATTTGTCTCCAATCAGTGGTCAAATAATTTGATTCTGGACTCTTGAGACACCATTTGCATCTTTTAACTTAAGTGAATAAAACACCACTTAAATCTATTCGCTGTTTTTTGCTCTTGCTTTCAATCTCCTCATTCAAGCTCATATACTTCTTGTGTGGAACAACTCTTCCCAATACTATTTTATTTTCTTTATGTATAAAATATCATTATACTTACTTTTCTCATATGTACTAGTGATAGTGTCTCCCTCCTTTACAAAGAAAACTAAAACCAAGGGAAAACATCTTTATACATGTATCACCCACAGCATTATGTTAAAACTCCTCAAGTCGGTAATTCAAGTCTCCTTCATACTTTCTTACCTATATATCAGTTTTTGTTTGTCTAATCTCCTTTCCCTATGATTCAATCAGTCCTTTGGGATTCCTCCTCTGTATATATTGTATTATATCATCTTGTCCTCTTTTTCTGTGTTGCCTCCTCTATCTCAGTGCTTCTCAAACTTGAGCATGCGTCAGAATCATGTTGGGGGACCTGTTAAAATATGCATTGACAAGTGCAAATCTCAGAGTTTCTGATTCAGTAGATCAGGGGTGGAGGGGCTACCCAGGTGGCACAGCAGTAGAGAATCCAGCTGCCAGTGCAAGAGATACAAGAGAAGCGGGTTTGATCCCTTGAGTAGGAAATGGCAACTTATTCCAGTATTCTTGTCTGGAAAATTTCATGGACAGAGGAGGCTGGTGGGTTATAGTCCAGGGGTTGCAAAGAGTTGGACATGACTGAGTGCGCGCGCGCACACACACACACACACACACACACACACACACACAATCATACAATACATAGTCTGGCTGCTAAGTCGCTTCAGTCGTGTCTGACTCTGTGCGACCCCATAGACGGCAGCCCACCAGGCTCCTCCGTTCCTGGGATACTCCAGGCAAGAACACTGGAGTGGGTTTCCATGTCCTCCTCCAATTCATGAAAGTGAAAAGTGAAAGTGAAGTCGCTCAGTCGTGTCCAACTCTTTGCAACCCCCATGGACTGCAGCTCACCAGGCTCCTCCGTCCATGGGATTTTCCAGGCAAGAGTACTAGAGTGGGGTGCCATCGCCTTCTCCGATACATGGTCTGGAGTGGGGTCTAAAACTTCGTTTCTCTAACAATTTTCTAGGAGATACTGATGCTGCTGGTTTGTGGATCACATTTTGAAAATCACTGAACTAAATATGTTCACTCTGTCTTTATTTCTGCAATAAGTCTATCACTTAAGTCTTCATTCATTATCATTTCCTTCTGTGCTGTGCTTAGTCTCTCAATTGTGTCCAACTCTTTGTGATACCATAGGCTGTAGCCCAACAGGCTCTTCTGTACATGGGGATTCTCCAGGTAAGAATACTGGAGTGGGTTGCCACGCTCTCCTCCAGGGAATCTTCCTGACCAGGGATCAAACCCATATCTCCCACACTGCAAGTGGATTCATTTCCTTCTATCTCTAGACAAATATCCCCAGTCCAAAGACATGAGGACACTTGCCTTTGCTCTAAATGTTTATACTATCAAATTTCTATGTTTCTTATAACACAACACAGCCCATTTTTCATATAGTCTGGTGCTAGAATTTAATATTTCCCATAGACTTGACAAGGCTGAGTGACTGAACTGAACTGATAAACTGTATACTCTCTGAGGCAGTACTCATGTTTACAATTGTTAAATCACAGTTTCACAGTGCAAAGAATGATGTCTTTATAGACAGAAAATATTTTCTCATTAGTAAATAAATCTGAAAGACGATATAATGATGCTACCACAGATATCCACTGGCAGATAAACTGCAAAGGTAATATAAAACCACCTTTTGGTGCAAAGCTTGGTTTTCACTTTGCATGTGTCCATACCCTGGTGGGCTACAGTCCATGGGGTCACAAAGAGTTGGACATGACTGAGCAACTAACACACACACACACACACACACAAACACACACACACACACACGCACACACACACACACACACACACACATACCTTGCCAATGAATTCTGGGACTCCTGCTGTGTTCCCATCTGTTGGAACCAATCACAATATTTTGGGGCAAAATATTGGGGCAAAATATTTAAGCACTCCAATTAAAGAATTTTATCATCTGATGACATAAAAGAAGGCAGCATTTACTGTTCATATATCACATATTTTCACTGTGCTTTCTCTTTTTTTCAGAGGAAGGGGAAATTTCATAGCAAAGTGATCTTGAATGAGAAGACTCTTGGTCTCAGGGGGAATGTAGAACAAGGTGGCAGGTGATGGGTATGCTGAAGTGGGGCGTAACTGACTGCCAAAGAACACTTGAACAGGCAGCTGATCCATCTGCCATCAGTGGAGCTGGCTTAATCCTTTCTTTTTCTTCTTCTTTTTTTAAGTCACAATCAACCAGCATGTAAAGCATTTGATCTTCATGTTTTTCCTTTTGCTCTCTTTAGGGAAATGGCATGTCATCCTAGAAGACTGATCGGGGAATGAGGAGTCCTGTGTTCTAGTGTTGCTGCTGCCCCTGTATAGCTGAAATATTTTATCTCATGAAACTTTGCAGTCCTTACCCATCAAATGACAGGGAAGGGTATGTTCCATTTGTTTCCGTAACTTCATAAATCTATTCCTTTTCTCATGAGAGAAGTAACTAGCATGGTCCTGGTACATGATACTGATACTTGTACATGGTACATGTATAAGGTAACATATCATTGACCCAAAAGGTTTAATGAAACCTTTGAAAACTAGTTTTTGAGTGGAGAATAGCATGCTCATTATATACATTGTGACTTAATAAATGTAGTTTGTAAACTGCCATTTCCATTATTCAATCAACGCCATCTGACATAACTACTCAATGCAGGTAAGTGGGACACACACCACAACTGCCAGTCAACTGCCTCACCAATTTCCCGCCTACAGAAGCTATGCCTCTTTCATTCTAAATAGCATTACTTTTCATTACTTTTGTTAGTGTTCCATTAAGAGATCATACGAACATGGGTGAAAAGTGATTGAGCACTACTTTGAACTTAGAACAAAGCTCAATAGCATATTTAAAACATAATGCTAAAATAAAGAGAAAATTGATAGGAAATGATTAAACTTACAAGATGGAGAAGAGATACATCATGAACTTAAATTTAAGGATGATAAAAGATCAACGGCTATTCTATTAGTTTTAACTTATGATTGAAACTTCTGTGTATTTCCCCACTCTGTTGCATTTATTTTCTAATTGTTTATAGCATTCTGTAGGCAGGATAGAGTTAATACAACACTAGTGCTTTCGATATTTCTAGATGAGGAAAATGGAGTTCAGAAACGCTGAAGAACCTGTGTAAAGTCATTTATAAAGTGACAGAACAGGGCTTGGAAATCATCCTTTCCCTTACAAACCAACAACTACTCTCTGAAAGTGTTGGGATGCTTGTAAGCCAAGGAGATATATAATCATGGCTATATATTCCATGAGAAGAGATGTTCATTAAGTAACTTTGTGTCTCCTACAATCTTTACGATAGTACATTTCACAATATAGCTAGGGAAATTTTACTTTCCCCAAATTCTTTACATTAGGATTTTATTTATTCCAAAAAACTGTCACATCATTGTTGATGGCCTTGTAACAGTTTCTAAAACTTGGATGCTATCAATTATTAAAATTCACCTCACTTCAAAATGTATAGTCAAGATGGAGGAATGGTGACAAGATGTAGCCTCTCATGGAATAGATCAAACAATGGTACTCAGATATTGATTATCAAGCAATAAAGGAAAATGATCCCTAAGAGATGAGTAACAAATGAAGTGAGCTGAGATTTTTCCAGCCTTCTGTTTAAAGTAAGTTTCCAGGCCATGGTGAAGGGAGAGAAAACCCAGGTAGACACTAGTAGTCTCCATGGGTTGAGAAGATGAAGATAGGAGCTCTTAAATTACAAGGGAGCAAGAGTTCCCAAGTCAGTGTAAACAGAGAGAGAGAGATGCATACAGATAACTTCTGAGAACAGCAGAGTGCTCCTCTTGGAAAATTCATTGGCATTTTATTGATCAACGCATGGATGTGAGGAAACTACTGAAGGGTAAGTAAAGTGAAAGTGAAAGTGTTAGTTGAACTCTTTGTGAGCCCATGGAGGCTCCTCTGTCCATGATTCTCCAGGCAAGAATGTTGGAGAGGACTGCCATTTCCTTCTCCAGGAGATCTTCCTCACCCAGGGATCAAAACTGCATCACTTGCATTGGCAGGAGGATTCTTTACCACTGAGCCAGTAGGGAAGCCCTACAAATATAGTTGGGGGATTTCAAAGTACATGTCTCAACAACTGATACAACAAGTAAAAAGAAAATCAATAAGAATTAGAAGATGAATATTATTAATCAACTTGACTTAATAACTAGGAAGAACCTAATTGTTAGTGCATATATCCTCACCATCTGGACAAGGCAATGAGTTCAGTAGTGGGAACCATACATATGTTGTTCAAAATTACATAATCAGAGAGTTTTCAAGTATTTTGAAGCCATTACTGAGAAAAGAGACAGTCTCTCTTCAAGGCTGACTGAGCTAAAATGTAAAACCCAGGAGGAGTCAGCACTCATCTTTTTGCCATAGATCAGAGTATTGGCGGGGGAGCATTATGAAAAATGATAAGGAGAGATGAGAGACTGAAATGATGTTCTTAATACTCTAGTTGCTGATTCTCTTTCTGATATACCTGTATCTCTCTTCTTTTTGTGTCTTAGTTTTTCAACTCTCAGTTGACTTTGTGAAATATTCCAGAACCCATTTCAATTTCAAGATCACAGAACAACACGGAAAGAAATACACAGTGTAAATATAAAGTCGAAATTTATAGCTGTGGCTGCCAAGATCCTGTCCTGCTTAACTATCATTGTTCTTGCTCACTCACCCTTCCTCCATATGAAAATTACAGATAAGCAGATAATATTGCTCTCATAAGTCACCTTACTTGGAATAAACATCTTAGGTTTTTTCTACTTCCTATTTCTGGACTGCTTCAAATTCTATCCCTTCAAAAATGACTTCCCAGATGAAACCAACTCTCAGGGATAATTTTCTTTTCTTAAGTTCTACAAGCCATATTGTTTTTACCACAATTTTGATAACCAGTTTACCCCTTTAGTTATGTAACATCTTACATAGATGACTTGTCCCCTAATTTAGGTTATAAACTCTACTAGGAGATTGGACTTTGTTTCAAATATCCTGAAACACTGTCCCCCATTCCTCAAGCTCAGAAAAGCCCTGCAAATAAAAGATACTACATAATGAGTCTTTAATGATAATAAATCATTAGAGATTTGTGGAGTTTTGGTTTAGGGAGATGAGGATCAACTTAGTTTCTGATTTCAAACTAGTTTTTAAATCAATTGTGACTCAATTCATTCTTACATTGGTATTTTTCTGGAGAAGAAGAGAAGCTAAAAGCAAAAGAGAAAAGGAAAGATATACTCATTTGAATGCAGAGTTCCAAAGAATAGCAAGGAGAGATAAGAAAGGATTCCTTAGTGATCAGTGCAAAGAAATAGAGGAAAATAAGCAACTGGGAAAGACTAGAGATCTCTTCAAGAAAATTAGAGATACCAAGGGAACATTTCATGCAAAGATGGGCTCGATAAAGGACAGAAATGGTATGGACCTAACAGAAGCAGAAGATACTAAGAAGAAGTGGCAAGAATACATAGAACTGTACAAAAAAGATCTTCGTGACTCAGATAACCATGATGGTGTGATCACTCACCTAGAGCCAGATATCCTGGAATGTAAAGTCAAGTGGGCCTTAGAAAGCATCACTATAAACAAAGCTAATGGAGGTGACGGAATTGCAGTTGGGCTATTTCAAACCCTAAAAGATGATACTGTGAAAGTGCTTCACTCGATATGCCAGCAAATATGGAAAACTCAGCAGTGGCCACAGGACTGGCAAAGGTCAGTGTTCAATCCAATCCCAAAGAAAAGCAATGCCAAAGAATGCTCAAACTACTGCACAATTGCACTCTTCTCACACACTAGTAAAGTAATGCTCAAAGTTGTCCAAGCCAGGCTTTAGCAATACATGAACCGTGAACTTCCAAATGTTCAAACTCATTTTAGAAAAGGCAGAGGAACCAGAGATCAAATTGCCAACATCCTCTGGATCATCAAAAAAGCAAGAGAATTCCAGAAAAAAACATCTATTTCTGCTTTATTGACTATCCCAAAGCCTTTGACTGTGTGGATCACCACAAACTCTGGAAAATTCTGAAAGAGATGGGAATACCAGATGT
>SJYA01000299.1:1866869-1895873 GCA_006410615.1 Neotragus moschatus | reverse complement strand
GCCTCTTGAGAAACCTATATGCAGGTCAGGAAGCAACAGTTAGAACTGGACATGGAACAACAGACTGGTTCCAAATAGGAAAAGGAGTACATCAAGGCTGTATATTGTCACCCTGCTCATTTAACTTCTATGCAGAGTACATCATGAGAAATACTGGGCTGGATGAAGCACAAGCTGGAATCAAGATTTCCAGGAGAAATATCAGTAACTTCAGATATGCAGGTGACACCACCCTTATGGCAGAAAGTGAATAAGAACTAAAAAGCCTCTTGATGAAAGTGAAAGAGGAGAGTGAAAAAGTTGGCTTAAAGCTCAACACTCAGAAAACTGAGATCATGGTATCTGGTCCCATCACTTCATGGCAAATAAATGGGGAAACAGTGGAAACGTGACAGATTTTATTTTGGGGGGCTCGAAAATCACTGCAGATGGTGATTGCAGCCATGAAATTAAAAGACACTTACTCCTTGGAAGGAAAGTTATGACCAAACCTAGACAGCATATTAAAAAGCAGAGACATTATTTTGCCAACAAAGGTACATCTAGTCAAGGCTATGGTTTTTCCAGTAGTCATGTATGGATGTGAGTTAGATTATAAAGAAAGCTGAGCACCAAAGAATTGATGCTTTTGAATCGTGGTGTTGGAAAAGACTCTTGTGAGTCCCTTGGACTGCAAGGAGATCCAACCAGTCAATCCTAAAGGAAATCAGTCCTGAGTGTTCATTGGAAGGACTGATGTTGAAGCTAAAGCTCCAATACTTTGGCAAACTGATGTGAAGAGCTGATTAATTTGAAAAGACCCTGATGCTGGGAAAGATTGAAGGCAGGAGGAGAAGGGGACAACAGAGGATGAGATGGTTGGATGGCATCACCGACTCCATGGACATGAGTTTAAGCAAACTCCAGGAGTTGGTGATGGAAAGGGAGTCCTGGTGTGCTTTGGTCCATGGAGTCATGAACCAAAGACACGACTGTGCAATTAAACTGAACTGATATAAGTATATTCATACGTAAGAAGCTTGGCTTTATGGTTTTATCCATAACAAGATGTCATAGCTAGGCACACTAATAATTAACATTTTATAACTATTGACAAAATTTACTTCATTTTCCTTAAAACTTTGTTCTGCTTATAACCATATATTCCAAGCAAAAGAATATCTTGCCTTTTTTCCCTCTTAATTAATGCAGCTTGATGCCTTTTCATTCTCTGATGCAAAAGACAGTTAATAAATAAAGTCTATTAATAACTGAGAAGCAATATTAAGTATTAATTTTACCACTTTTTGTCTTCAGTAGCCTAGAGGACTTTCCCTACGCCATTCTTTTCAGTAACTTCATTGTAAGCGGACCATTTAACACATTTAAAATTTAAAAAGTGATTTTAAATACCCTGAGTTCTAGAGCAATCTCAGCTCAGAGTTAATTTCAAACAGAACAGAAACAATAGCTCCAAAATGTCTAAGATAGGTAAAAGTTTAGTTTTAAAAATGTAGGAATGAGTCTAACCATCTCAAAGCTACATCACTTCTAATATGTAAGAGGAGATGTGTGTAGGTTAGAAACTCCAGCTTTGATTTTTACCAGATCGGGGGTCAAATCCCATCTCTTTCATTTACTGTAATCCTTTGTGACCCTATGTGAATCACACAATATCTCTGAACTTCAGTTTTCCTCCTATGAAAAGTAAGGATGATGTTAGTACCCAAATCACAGATGAAGTTTCAAATAAGTTAAAGTAACATGCCCACTACATGACATTGCTTAATTATCTTTAGATTAATACATCTACAAGAAAAAGTAGCAGTTTTTTTATTGACTAATGAGTAGATTTAGCTCAGTCTTTTATAGAATATAATAGCTTCATCAAAGAATGTATTCTCAGAATACATTATTTTTATTTAAAGCATGTTAAATAAATTATTTATCTCTATCTTAAAAAGGTACAGTTTATGTTATCTAATTTTGAGATGGTTTATATATTGTATTAATTGAAAATAAAATTTCTAAATAAAAATAAATTTAATCACTATATTATTGCTTTACTTCTATGATGACAAACTGGTTTGGCTAATTTTCTTTTTAAATTGACAAAATACTTTTGCATTATGTAAACACATGTTCAAAATATCTCCTTCATCACAGGAATTTTACATTAAAAACCAATTTATATTTCATTATTCAGGTCAGAATTCCTGGGAAAACCCATGTTCCTCCTTTCTTTTTTCCAGAACAAGTGTCATTTAAATGTTTCCATAAATCTAGAGCTTGAATATCATCCATTAGTGAAATACTTCAGACACTGATTACGATAAAAAGTAGCTGTACCTTTAAATAACTAGAAGAAAAGCATGGCAGCGAGAGAATAGTAGGCTATTACAGTAAATTACACTGACAGTGGAGGGCTATGGGGGTTATAGAAAGGGTAAGGAGATACACAGTAACCACTGGCCAGAGTAATTAGCTGGGGAAATGAAGAGAGAGGAGAAGTGTATTGGACATTGAAATCTTGTCTTGTCAGCATTATTGTTCTCCAGGGTTTTAGAAGAACAATGCTCTGCTGAGCCTTCAGTAATCACTATATAGGACTACTCATGAGGAGAATAATTAAGAAATGTCAGTGCTTCTCTGGAAAAAAAATCTATGCTCACACCACACAGTGTTTTTTGGAAGAAGGAAAGTGTTTTCTTCTTATTGTTGTTCTAAGATATTAATAGAGCAGAATCTGTACTCCACACAATTCAAAATAGTGAGATATGCTTAACTAAACAAATCCAACAATGTAACTGTCCCCTCCTCCTGTATGCCCACCTCCTACACTCAAGATATGACTGGCCAGTACCTGAGCTGTGCTGTGCAATTGCTTCAGTTGTATTCAACTCTTTGAGACTCTGTAGATTGTGGCCCATCAGCCTCTTCTGTCCATGGGATTCTCCAGGCAAGAATACTGGAGTGGGTTGCCATGCCCTCCTCCAGGGGTATCTTCCCAACCCAGAGATTGAACCTGAATCTTCTGTGGCTCTTGCATTGCAGGTGAATTTTTTAACCTAGGTCACCAGAGAAGCCTGAGCTAGATAGAAACTGTTCTGAGCACTGTATCCAAAGTCTGTCATTTCCCTCAAGGCCCCAGGTTATCCTATTTTATTTTTGTCATGACACTTACCACTTTTGGAAATTATCTTATTTATTTGAATATTCCTGTATGTATCACATCATTAGATTTTAAGCTCCATAAGTCATTGCCAGTGACTGAAAGGGTACAAGGTAGTAACAAATGAATAAATATTTCTTAAATTAATTGAAGAATAACATTTTGCCTAGGAAGAGTATAATACAAAGAATCACATGTACTTTAAGAGGTCAAATTTTCAGTGACAAGTGGCCAGTTTTATGTAAAAATAAAAATTGTCAGGCTAAACAACAAACTGAAGACTACAAAAAAATTTAATTTTTTTGCTTTTATTTTTTTTAGTCAACTGACTTTAAGGGTAAACTTACTTGAAAGTTATAAAAAGAAGTAAATTTATGTAAATGATTCAAAATTTGTATAGAAATGTCTGTCTTCATCTTGAAAATGGTAAAATGTCAGCAATTTTTCTTACAGAAGTAGATTATTAGGGAAATGAAAGCACGGATAGAGCAGAGTGAAAGGTGAGAGCACCAATCCCACACTAATGAGGCTAATCAAATCAAACCCTCTTCTATTCCATTCCATCTTATTTACTCTGCTCTTTGAATTAAGTAGTTGTGTCTATATGGCTAATTGTAGCTTTGATTCTCCAATTTGCTTTTTAATCAGATTGCTTTAGGGGTAAATATTTGTCTTCCCAAAGCAGTAGACTTTATGGTTGGAAAGAAACAAAAGCTAAAATGTTTTGCATTTTCCAGGTACAACATATTTTGGGTTCAGATGAGAAACCAGTTGAGCCCCAAGAAGGAATAAGATATTTTGTTAATCTGAGACAGCTTTAGTCGAACCCAGAATTAATAATGATTTCTGAATACGATTCTTTCCATCACAGCTGACTGCTTATTGTTTCATTAATTCTAAGAATAAATAGATAATAAAAATGTTTTCCAACTGCAACATCTCATTATGTCTGCCATAAAAGAGTTTAATGTGGTGGTAATAAGCTGAATTTGGAAAGCCAGAGTTTCTGGATTTGAATCCTAGTTGTGTTATTTAATAGCTATATGACTTTGAGCTGTTGGTTTGAACTTTTTGTGACTCAGCTCTCTCAACTACAAATTTAGGATAACAGTAATACAATGCAAAGCACAGCCAAGAAGATTATATTGATTAAACATGTAAAACACCTTGAACAATACTCATTGCTATTACTTATGTTATTTTGCAAAATCCTCATTACTTCTAAATTGAAGGGAAACATTAATATGAATTATTGTTGTTGTTCAGTTGCATAGTTGTATTCGACTCTTTTGTGACCCCATGAACTGTAGCCTGTCAGGCGCCTTTGTCCATGGGATTTCTCAGGCAGGAATACTGGAGTGGATTGCCATTTCCTCCTCCAAAGGACCACCCAGGGATCAAACCTGCGTCTCCTGCACTGGCATTCAGGGAAGCCCATATGAATAATTATTGATTTATATTTCAATACATATGTTCATGATATCAGGAGCTGTTCTTGTCATTGAAGGTACACTGGAAAACAAAACGGAAGCAGCCCAGAGTTCATGGAACATAGTGGCTAGGCAACAACAATTTAAAAATATATACACACATACACTGTGACAAATAGCATATGAAACAAAGCTATACAGTGCTAACTTACTCATCCATTCATTCCTTTGTTCAGCAAATATATTTTAAATATCAGCGATATGTCACATCCAGGATAGACAGATATTGACAATATATTTAAGTTTGGACTTTAAAGAACTGTGAATGGTAAGACCATGCAATAACTACCATTGAGAACATAATTATCTGGCATACTTTCTTCCCACACCTTAAAGAAATCAAATTTGATCTGGTCTTTCATGTTCTTTCTGATTTAAATTCTGGAAAACCATTATCATTTCTTTCATGTACAAATATTTTCTTTAATTATACAACTCTGGAGAGCTGATAAACTAATAGTTTTTAAATCCTTAGAAATTGTCAGATCTCTGAAAAAACAAAGCAAAACTTGGAATCATTTGAAATCTTAAGACAGCGTCAAACCCAGGGAAGATAGCTGATATTTAGTTATCATAGTGAAAAGTGTTGGTATTATCAGTATCATTACAAGTAATCTTGGATCATAGAGAGACTATTTTTGTGATTTTTCTTTTTTTTGCTCTAAATATTGTCATTCCTAGGAATTTCCTCTAGAGTTTTCTTGTTAAATATATTACTTTCAATATACTTTTGACTAAAAGTGAAGTTGCCTTCCGCCTACAATATTACCTAGTGAGTGCCAAGACACACATCTAAATGAAAAATAACATTCATCGATTACTTAGTGGTATTTGATATTCTTTGTTGTTGTTATTTAGTCACTAAGTCATGGCTGACTCTTTGTAACCCTATGGACAGTATTCTGCCAGGCTCCTCTGCCTAGGAAGTTTTCCAGGCAAAAACACTGGAGTGCATTGCCATTTCCTTCTCTAGGGGATCTTTGAGAACCAGGCACTGAGCCACCAGGGAAGCTCATTTGATATTCTTCACATCACTTAAAATTTTTCTTGTATTTTAATTTGGGCAAGATTTCTAATCTTTAAAGAAATGTTTCCTTTTCCTTGAAATGTCAACATCATGTCATACCACTGACATGATATTGACATTCTTTGAACACTTTCTTATGCTCTTCTAACTTTCTTTTGGATTCTTCTTTCGATTTCTTTTGTGGACTTTAGCTCTTGTCCCTTATTTCTTAACAGTAGAGTGATTGTAGACCAGTTCTGATCTATTTCATATTCTATATCTGAATGCACTTATCTAGTCCCACAGATTATGCCATATCTATGGCAATGACTCTTAGATGCACATATCTGGGTCTTAGGTCTTCCCAAATGGCTCAATGGTAAAGATTCGGCCTGCAATGCAGAAGATGCAGGTCTGATCCCTGGGTTGGGAAGATCCCCTGGAGAAGGGCATGGCAACCCACCTCTAGTATTCTTGCCTGGAAAATCCCAAGAACGGAGGAGCCTGGCAAAGTCCTTAGGATTATAAAAAGTCTGACATGACTGATGAGACTTAGCATGCAAGGAGATTAAACTAGAGCTGTGAGAGGGAGATATAGGTCTAACAGGCAGTTTCACATCTCTACATGGATTTTTCTCAGTCATCTCAGATTTGACATGTTGAAAACTCATCTCTATCTCTTCAAATCCCTCAGTTCAGTTCAGTTCAGTTCAGTTGCTCAGTCGTGTCCGACTCTTTGAGACCCCATGAATCGCAGCACGCCAGGCCTCCCTGTCCATCACCAACTCTCAGAGTTCACTCAGACTCATGCCCATCGAGTCAGTGATGCCATCCAGCCATCTCATCCTCTGTCATCCCCTTCTCCTCCTGCCCCCAATTCCTCCCAGCATCAGAGTCTTTTCCAATGAGTCAACTCTTCGCATGAGGTGGCCAAAGTACTGCAGTTTCAGCTTTAGCATTATTCCTTCCAAAGAAATCCCAGGGGTGATCTCCTTCAGAATGGACTGGTTGAATCTCCTTGCAGTCCAAGGGACTCTCAAGAGTCTTCTCCAATACCACAGTTCAAAAGCATCAATTCTTCGGTGCTCAGCCGTCTTCACAGTCCAACTCTCACATCCACTTAATTCCTAGCTTTGCTACCCTCATTTTAATAAACGACAACTTTATCCAGTCATGTCAGCAATATGATACCTTTTGTGTCATAAAGTGGCCATTTATCCTTGATTCTTTCTTTTCCATTATTTCTTATATTTAATTTCTCAATTTTAACTAGATGACTTATTTCTATATCCTGAATCCCCTTATCCCAATATGGCTCCCCGTCCCACCAATTCAGTCTAAGCTACTCTCCTCTCTTTTATATAGTTCTTACTCCTCTTAACCCATTCTCTATAGTTATTAGAGTAGCACAATTCAGTTGTTCAGTCATGTCTGACTCTTTGGGACCCCATGGACTAAAGCACGTCAGGCCTCCCTGTCTATCACCAACTCCTGGAGCTTACTGAAACTCATGTCCATTGAGTTCGTGATGCCATCCAAACATCTCATTCTCTGTCATCCCCTTCTCCACCCACCTTCAATCTTTCCCAGCATCAGGGTTTTTCAAATGAGTCAATTCTCTGCATCAGGTGGCCAAAGTGTTGGAGTTTCAGCTTCAACATCAGTCTCTTCAATAAACATTCAGGACTGATTTCCTTTAGGATGGACTGGTTGGATCTCCTTGCAGGCCAAGGGACTCTCAAGAGTCTTCTCCAACACCACAGTTCAGAAGCATCAATTCTTCAGCATTAAGCTTTCTTTACAGTCCAACTCTCACATCCATACATGATTACTGGAAAAACCATAGCCTTGTCTAGATGGACCTTTGTTGGCAAGGTAATATCTCTGCTTTTGAATATGCTGTCTAGGTTGCTCATAACTTTTCTTCCAAGGAGTAAGCATCTTTTAATTTCACGGCTGCAGTCACCATCTGCAGGGATTTGGGAGCCCCCCAAAATAAACTCTGTCACTGTTTCCACTGTTTCCCCATCTATTTGCCATGAAGTGATGGGACCAGAAGTCACATTTGTTTGCTGAATGTTGAGCTTTAAGCCAACTTTTTCACTCTCCTCTTTCACTTTCATCAAGGGGCTCTTTAGTTCTTCTTCACTTTCTGTCATAAGGGTGGTATCATCTGCATCTTAGGTTATTGATATTTCTCCCAGTAAACTTGATTCCAGCTTCATCCAGCCTAGAGTTTCTCATAATGTACTCTGCATATAAATTAAATTAGCAAGGTAACAATATGTAGCCTTGGCATACTCCTTTTCCTATTTGGAACTAGTCTGTTGTTCCATGTCCAGTACTGACTGTTGCGTGTTGACCTGCATATAGGTTTCTCAAGAGTCAGGTCAGCTGGTCCGGTATTCCTATCTCTTTCATAATTTTCCACAGTTTATTGTGATCCACATAGTCAAAGGCTTTGGCATAGTCAATAAAGCAGAAATAGATGTTTTCTTGAAAATCTCTTCCTTTTTTCCATGACCCAGAGGATGTTGGTAATTTCATCTCTGGTTCCTCTGCCTTTTCTAAAACTAGCTCGAACATGTGGAAGTTCACGGTTCACATATTGCTGAAGCCTGGCTTGGACAATTTTGAGCATTACTTTACTGGTGTGTGAGAGGAGTACAATTGTGCGGTAGTCTGAGCATTCTTTGGCATTGCCTTTCTTTGGGATTGGATTGAATACTAACCTTTGCCAGTCCTGTGGCCACTGCTGAGTTCTCCAAATTTGCTGGTATATTGAGTGAAACACTTTCACACTATCATCTTTTAGGATTTGAAACAGCTCAACTGGAATTCCATCACTTCCACTAGCTTTCTTCCTAATGATGCTTCCGAAGGCCCACTTGACTTCACATTGCATGATGTCTGGCTCTAGGTGAGCGATTGCACCATCATGATTATCTGGGTTATGAAGATCTTTTTTGTACAGTTCTTCTGTGTATTCTTGCCACCTCTTTATATCTTCTGCTTCTGTTAAGTCCATACCATTTCTGTCCTTTATTGAGCCCATCTTTGCACGAAATGCTCCCTTGGTATATCTAACTTTCTTGAAAAGATCTCTGGTCTTTCCCATTTTGCTGTTTTCCTCTATTTCTTTGCACTAATCACTGAGGCAGGCTTTCTTATCTCTCCTTGCTATTCTTTGGATCTCTGCATTCAAATGGGTATATCTTTCCTTTTCTCCTTTGCTGTTGGCCTCTCTTCTTTTCACAGTTATTTGTAAGGCCTGCTCAGACAGCCATTTTGCTTTTTTGCATTTCCTTTTTTGAGGGATGGTGTTGATCCCTGTCTCTTGTACAATGTCATGAACCTCTCTTCATAGTCCATCAGGCATTCTATCTATCAGATCTAATCCCCTGAATCTATTTCTCACTTCCACTCTATAATTGTAAGGGATTTGATATAGGTCATACCTGAATGGTCTAGTGGTTTTCCCTACTTTCTTCAGTTTTAGTCTGAATTTGGTAATAAGGGGTAAATGATCTGAGCCACAGTCAGCACCTGGTCTTGTTTTTGTTGACTGTATAGAGCTTCTCCATCTTTGGCTGCAAAGAATATGATCAATCTGATTTCGGTGTTGACCATCTGGTGATGTCCATGTGTAGAGTCTTCTCTTGTGTTGTTGGAAGAGGGTGTTTACTATGACCAGTGCATTCTCTTGGCAAAACTCTACTAGCCTTTTTCCTGCTTCATTCTGTACTCCAAGGCCAAATTTGCCTGTTTCCCCAGGTGTTTCTTGACTTCCTACTTTTGCATTCCAGTCCCCTATAATGAAAAGGACATCTTTATTTTAGGTTTAGTTCTAGAAGGTCTTGTAGGTCTTCATAGAACTGTTCAACTTCAGCTCCTTCAGCATTACTGGTTGGGGCATAGACTTGGATTACCGTAAAACTGAATGGTTTGCCTTGGAAACGAATAGAGATCATTCTGTCGTTTTAGAGACTGCATCCAAGTACTGAATTTCAGACTCTTTTGTTGACTTTGATGGCTACTCCATTTCTTCTAAGGGATTCCTGCCCACAGTAGTAGATATAATGGTCATCTGAGTTAAATTCACCCATTCCAGTCCATTTTAGTTTGCTGATTTCTAAAATGCTGACGTTCACTGTTACCATCTCTTGTTTGACCACTTCAATTTGCCTTGATTCGTGGACCTGACATTCCAAGTTCCTATGCAATGTTGCTCTTTACAGCATCAGACTTTGCTTCTATCACCAGTCACATCCACAACTGGTTGTTGTTTTTTGCTTTGGCTCCGACTCTTCATTCTTTCTGGAATTATTTCTCCACTGATCTCCAGTAGCATATTGGGCACCTACTGACCTTGGGAGTTCATCTTTCAGTGTCCTATCTTTTTACCTTTTCATACTGTTCATGGGGTTCCCAAGGCTAGAATACTGACATGGTTTACCATTCCCTTCTTCAGTGGACCACATTCTGTCAGAACTTTCACCATGATCTGTCCATCTTGGGTGGCCCTATATGCCATGGCTCATTATTTCATTGAGTTAGACAGAGCTTGGTCCATGTGATCAGATTAGTTAGGTTTTTTTTTTTTTTATTTTACTTGTTTTAGTGTCTACCATATCTATCATATTCTCTCTCCTCACTTTAATATTTGTTATCTTTTTTCTATTACTTAATGAATTTATTTAAAACTGTATCAGACTCTCTCTTTACTTTCTCTGATATACATTTTAGTTGTTATTTAGTTTCCTGGTAGTTGGCCAGTATAATTTACTGCTTTCCTGTGACTGTGGTTTTCAATCTGTCTGTCCTCTGATAGAGTAGTTATTAGAGTAACCACTTTTTTTTAAAGTGAGTTTTATTTTCACAAGTCTATATTTAAAATCCTTCGAACCACATGTCAGTTTGGTCCTACAGTTCATAAAATGATCTGTCTCCTTCTTCCTTGCCTCCTGCCTACTTTTTAACTGCTAAGTTTCACTCACACTGTATTGTCATTTCTTCCTTAAACGTGCCCATTCTTGGAGTTGATATTCTCCTCACATTTTAGCTTAGGGCTACTTATCCTTAAGATCCATCCATCAGAGAAAGTCTTCTGAACTATTATAGAGGGCCTTCTTTTTAGAATCTCTCCTGAAACATCATTTCTTCCTTCACAGCATTTAGCATAAACAACAGTTATGTGTTTATCCATTTATTCCTTGATAGCTTACCTCCAGCTTCCCACCCCCCAATAGATTATGAATAGATTATGAAGAGAGGATTGGTTGTTTCTTGTTGACACCTTGTACCTTTAAGATATTTCACTTTTAGTAGTAACTCAACAATGAATGCTTAGTGAAGGAATGAATGTTTAAAAGGAAATTGGTAATTCATTTATCTAACTGAGTTCTTATAAATCACAGGCAGCCTAGAGAAAAAACTTCAGGAGGTATGAAGGGATAAAGATATGGGCCCAGGTTGGAGGATGTACACCAACAAAAGGAAGTGAATAATCTTGGTGACTATGGTTTGTGAGGTGACACTATATAGAAATGAAAGATGACAGAAAAGTGTGCTAAAGGCAATCTGCATTTTCATGCATCCCCATTCCCTTCCAGTTTTACCTCTAACTGATGCTCAGATATATAAGGCAGAGGGCAGGGAAAAAAAATTATGCTAGTTGTTTGTTCTCCAAAAAGCAATTACATAATCACATGTGAGAATGTATTATTTTTTGCCACAGTTGTGCATAGATTTAAGGACAAAAAACTGTACAATATTTCAGGAATCGTTCATTTAATGTGTGCAACTGGAAAGATGAGGCTCCACATTGCTAAATCCATATTCACCATGGACCCTGCTGGTATTCTAATGTGATGCTGTCTATTTTAGGATCTCCTGTGGAATGTGTGAAGTCTCTTAAATCACCAGGTAATAATGTTTATACTTCTAGGACATAAAGTGCTCACATGAAGGAAAGATTTATCAAAGACTGATTCTGCAGAAGTGATCTTAATGGGTTAGTGGCAATTTGCATTGGAGAATTTTTTCTCTCAAATCTTTTAAAGTAAAACCAAAGTTTAGAACTAGACCAAATCTTGAAGAGGATTAAATTTGATTATTTTATTTTATATATGAATAAAGGATGTCTGGAGAGACAAACTGGCAGAATCAGGATGGGAATCAATAGTTTCTGCCAGAAACTGAGGATTATTCAATTGTTATAGGATGCCAAAAAAGACATCACCACAATTCATTTCAATAAAACCACTCATGAGAGGTTAATGTACTTAAAATATATGTAGACCATCATTTATTACGTTTTAGATACCCACTCTAATTGTAAAAATCCACGTCATTAAATATTTATTGAACACCTACTATGCTAAAGACACTATGTAAGGTTTAGTAATTATATCACATTATAAATAATAAATTACATAGGTCATAGGAATGGCGATTATATTGTAAATTAAAAATAAAGTCTTCTGAAAGTAAAATAGACTTTCAAATTGGATTTTTTTAAAAATCATAATTGAGATCAATGAAAACATTTAAAATGTTAATTGGTTACAGAAACATCTTTGTTTTCATTCCTCTGCATCATTGCTAACTCTTTTTGTATTGCTTCATTTGGATCATGTACGCAGTAGGAACATGATAAATATTTAATAATAATGTAATATTAAAGCCTGAGGATTCAGTGCTTGAGGCAAGGAGAATTGCAGATTATTTGTACTAATATGTTGTTATCATTGTGTTGATACTTAGGATACTCCAATGTGTATTTCATCAAGAACATGAAGAAGATTGTCATTCAGTGCCTAATTCAGAGCATAATACATTATAGCAAAGATGTGAAAATTCATCTTAAGAAAAAAAAGACAAACAAGCAAGACTTGTTTGTAGGTAAATATCATATAATACTTAAAGAGAGTGTCATTCAAAAGGCGGATCAGCTTTGGAGCCTAGAAAAAGTAGTATTCAAATGAAAATGATGATATCCATCTAAGCACTTTTGAGGCAAGAAGTCTTAATTACTGAATTCAGTTATTTTGACTCTATGCTCAGACTTCAGGTTTATGTTGAGCAAAATTCAAAACTTGGCTTTACCACTTCCACTAAAACCTTGAATAATGTTGCATTTATGAGGTTCATCCTCTTTTCTATAAAACAGCTAATAATGGGTATGTGCTTGTGCTCATGCTTAGTCGCTCAGTTGTATCTGACTCAGCGACCCATGGACAGGATGCCTGGCTCCTCTGGCCATGGGATTCTCCAGGCATGAGTTCTAGAGTGGGTAGCCATTTCCTTCTCCAGGAGATCTTCCTGACACAGGGACTGAACCTGGGTCTCCTTCATAGAAGGCAGATTCTTTATCATCTGAGCAACCAGGAAAGCCCTGTTATGGCTAGAGTATTAATAAAGTTTGTTGTTAGGATTAAGTGAGATAATATAAAAATAATCTACCTTCCACTAAGGATTTGTTATGTTCCTGGCTCTATCCTAAGCACTTTACATGTGTACTGTCATTTAATAACTCTTAAAACACTATGAGGTGGATTCTATTAATATTAGAGTAGGTTTAAAAAAATTATGTCCAATAACTTTGCAGCCTGAAGTAGCAGGACACAAACAGATACTCACACTCAAAACCAGATTACTGAACACCAGAGCCCATTCTCTTAATCTATGTTCATAGTACTACCCATATATTAAATCACAGTAACTGATATATGGACCATATTTAAAAATGAGTAACTAATAATAATCATGATGATACAAATAAAAAGAAAAGCAATGTTCTAATCACTACTTATTCAGTACATCCAGCTCCTTCCTTTGAATCTGATCCTTGCTGATAAAAATGATTTAGGGACTAAAATCTGACTTTCCAAATAATCTGTCTATGGCAAGAGAATCATGAATCATTCAGACACTAGTGCTACAAGTTGCCTGCTGTTAGGTTTTATAAATTAATAATTGGCACTCAAGCTTTATATATCATTAATGGTTTTGGTTAATTTAAGTTTTCCTAGAGAGGTGGAGTCACAGGTTAGACTCTGATTCAGTTCAGTCGTTCAGTCGTGTCCAACTCTCTGCGACCCCATGAATCACAGCACGCCAGGCCTCCCTGTCCATCACCAACTNATGTAGACATATATACACATGCTATTAGGAAAGTAGGAAAACAATAATAAATATCACAGTGTATTTGTAACCTCTCTGTTTTGATTATTACTCGAAATGCTGCTAACAAAATCACTGGAAAGTGTTTGCTTGGCTTTGAAACAAGTCAGATTGAAGCTCTAAGACTAGAAAATGTTGGAGTAGTGAAAAGCCTACCAGACAAAATTTCTCTATTTTGTTAATCTGCAAGATTAAAAACTACAGCATCATTATTTCCCTTTGACTTGACTCTGTTTTGATAGTGCATTCCCAGCCCATAACTCAGTTCCCTAGGCAGCTACCCTTCTCTTAGAAATGTGTTCTGAGGAATCTACATTAAGAAGAAGATTTTTCAGAATAATTATCTACTTGCCACCTATTGATTTTCTGAAATCCTGAAAGAAGCTTGCATGACTCCCATTTGAAAAGTGTTTGTTATAAACCTTCAATCATTTACTAGTGTAGATAAGCAAACAATACTTTCAAGTAACAGCTCCAAACCCATGTGTTACTTAATTGGCTGCTTTCAGAGGGCAGCTGTTCGTTTGACAGTCATCTCCTATACATCAGAATTCACTGTGCATATCATTGGAANTGAAAGAAGCTTGCATGACTCCCATTTGAAAAGTGTTTGTTATAAACCTTCAATCATTTACTAGTGTAGATAAGCAAACAATACTTTCAAGTAACAGCTCCAAACCCATGTGTTACTTAATTGGCTGCTTTCAGAGGGCAGCTGTTCGTTTGACAGTCATCTCCTATACATCAGAATTCACTGTGCATAACATTGGAAACTGCCTTAGAAAACAAATCTTGTTTGTTGGTGGATGGCCAACATTTATGGCAAGCTTTAAGACAGGAGAAAAAAAAACCCTCAAATATTGGGTCATATCTGGTTTTACAGAAATTTTAAATATCATATTTAAGAATCTGAATAATAAAATTGATTAGAATAACATCTTCAAGATAAGATAGAATATCCTAGTACTTGATTTGAGAGACGGGCATGAAACATATCAGCAAAATGGGAGGGAAAATAGTAATCAAAGAGAATATGACTTAAATTTAATTTCTTGACAGAAACTACATTTATTGGAGTAGGATTAAGAAGCACTGTAGAATCTAAAAGACAGAAGGATGTATATATAACCATAAATTGGAAATCTTAATACAATAATTTTTCTTTAGATTCAATGCTTAAGCCATTGATGCTTGGAAAAATATATCAAAATAATTGTTAAAGATACACTGACTATAATCTAAAGTATTATTCCTTGTAATGACTGATGAAGGAGAATATGAAAATCAGTCTTTCATGAAGAATTACTACTTCTACTTTGAGAGGGTTGTTAATAACCGATTTGTGGGTAGATATGTAAAAGAGAACCCTATTTCATTTTTCTCCTATTTGCCTCACCAAAATTTCTTCACATATTCATTATTGTGACAACAAGTTGAATTTCCAATTCTCCATCTGCCTAACAGCATTAACCTTCCCATAAGTAAGGAGGTGTTAGTCACTCAGTCATGCCTGACTCTTTGCGACCCCATGGCCTGTAGCCCATCAGGCTCCTCTGTCCCTGAGATTTTCCAGTCAAGGATACTGGAGTGGGTTGCCATTTCCTTCTCCAGGGGATCTTCCTAACCCAGGGATCGAACCCGGGTCTACTACACTGCAGGCAGATTCTTTACCTACTGAGCTAACCTCCAAATTTCACTGTTACACTGTTTGACATTTGAATCTTTCTAGTGTATACTAGAAACAAAGTACATTGTCCTTTCAGTTAAACACAGGAGACTCCATTTCAAGAGCCAATGAAAATGAAGTATTATATGGAGATGGATATCATTTGAAATCATTTTGGTTAAAATCAGTTAAATAGTTCTAAAAATAATCATAGAAAAATGAACTAGCTTGCAAGTAATCTAAGTCTGAACAGATGAATTAATATACTGTAATAATAATAATACTAAATTTGTATAGCATCTTACAGTTTACAAAGTAATATTCACATACGTCATTTATATCTTAAAGGGAAATCTATATATCATGCTAAAGATAGATGCTTGTCATTGTCCATTCCCATGTCCAAAATAATCTCCATATAAAACTTAGTTTGCTTCTTAGTTCTCATCTCTCTCATAAGCAGTACTGATAAAGTGATCCTTCTCTCCCTCTGAAAATTTTAACTAGACCAGTTTTCCTTTTACCTTTTGGACAGCTCCTGCTTAGTCTATTTTGCTGGTTCTTCCTTCTCTCTTGAGTTGTCTAATTTGGAACTCCTTGGTGTGGAGAATTTGGACTTTCTTCTTCTTTACTTACATTCATTCTCTAGGTTGATTTATACTTTCTTGTGATTTTAAACACCACCCAAAATTGATGATTCCCAAACAGGTAGACCCTCCTTGAGGACCACTCCTAGGATGCAAGACGCCTCCCCATCCCAACTCCCTACATGACATTTTACTTGATGAATTCACCTTCAAAAAATAATCCAAGAGATGACTACTTACTAACCCCTCTATTACTACTACCCCTATCCAAGCGATCATGTCATCTCTCACCTAGATTCTTTGACTGCGGGTCTCCCTGCTTTCTTTTCCTCTGTAGTCTGTCAACACAGAAGCCAGAGAAATCCTATTAAGATGGCAGACATCTCATTTAATTTCTCTGTATATAACAATGCAACGACTGGTCCTCTAACTCAGAGTAAAGTTCAAAGCCCTCGCTAATACCTAGAAAGCCTTAGATAAATAAACTTTCATTATTCCTCTGATTTCACCTCTTGCTATTCTGCTCCTCGTCACTCTGTACCTATCACACAGGACCCTGTGCTGTGCCTGCAATCTGCCAGGAACACTTCTGCCTCAGGGTCTTTGTTTGTACTTATTCCCTTTGCCTGGGTTATCCTCTAAAAAATTACTTGTCTAATTCCCTTACTTCCTTCACATCTTTTCTCCAATGTTCTTCTCAGTGATGCCATAAGAGTCTAATCCATCTAAAATCACACACATACACACACATCTCTGACATTTCATGTTCTATTTTCCTATTTACTTGTTTATGGTTTATCCCACTCCCTGGAACATAAACTTCATAAAGGCAGTATTTATTTGGCTATTGTGTACTCTAATATGTTCCTAGCACCTAGAATCTTCCTGATGTACAACAGGTACTTAACAAATATTTATTGAATGCATAAATGAGCTGAATTAACATTGTTTACATAATAAATATGAAATGAACTTGGGCAGACTTCAGCAGATGGTGAGGAATAGGGATGCCTGGTATGCTGCAGTCCATGGGGTCGCAAACAGTCGGACACGACTGGGTGACTGAACAACAACAACATATTGTTTTTAAAACTAACAAAAAATCAAAGTTATATACTGACTTATTTACTGGCATTGATTTTTATTGGTATGCAATATGCTACAAATTTAACTTTATATTTCAATAAATCTTAAGGGGTGCATAAAAGTTTTAGAAAAAAGATGAAATCCTATCTTTAAAATATTGAAGTTGAGCTTAAAAGGGTGAAGTGCAATATTTTGCTTATGCTTGCTTTTACATTCTCTTCCTTTATATTTCTATGTACTTTCAAGAGAGCAGAATGAATGCTATAGCCTCAGGGCATCAGTCGGACACTTTCTGACACAATGCTGCTGTTGCCGCTAAGTCTCTTCAGTCGTGTTTGACTGTGTGACCCCATAGACGGCAGCCCACCAGGCTCCTCCATCCCTGGGATTCTCCAGGCAAGAACACTGGAGTGGGTTGCCATTTCCTTCTCCAATGCACGAAAATGAAAAGTGAAAGTGAAGTCGCTCAGTCGTGTTCGACTCTTAGCTCCCCCATGGACTGCAGCCCACCAGGCTCCTGCGTTCATGGGATTTTCCAGGCAAGAGTACTAGAGTGGGCTGGGCTGCCATTGCCTTCTCCCCTGACATGATAGGTATGTAATATTTGTTGAATTACATATGAAAGTGAAAGTGTTAGTTGCTTATTCCTGTCCAACTCTTTGCAACACCATGGACAGTAGCCCGCCAAGCTCCTCTGTTCATGGGATTCTCCAGGCAAGAATAATGGAGAAGGTAGCCATTCCCTTTTCCAGGGGATCTTCCCAACCCAGGGATTGAACCCAGGTTTCCTGCATTACAGGCAGATTCTTTACCATTTGAGCTACCTGGAAATCCCTGAATTACACACACACACACACACACACACACACACACACACACACACACACACACACACATATATACACATACGTATATACATATATTCATACTGGAAACCCATAAAAAAACACTGATTAGAAAAGAAGGTATGTGATAAGTGATGGTATCAGCTGTTTCAATAGGGACACACAGAGGAGTGAAGCACATTGTGGAACAGTTTTCAAACACCATACCAAGGAAGGAGGATCATATATTTAGTTTAAGGAAAGATAGAACTTGCTATGAGTGACTGAATACAACATAAGTAATAAAGGGATGAGAAATAAATAGTCTATTTAAAGAAGGGATGAGGCTCTTATGAGAGAGATTATTTATTTATGGAAAGTTCCTATATTTGAAAAGCAAATAAAATATGCCATGCTACCTATACTATACAAATGTCTGGGTCTGAAAGCCAAACAATATTAAGTTGCTCAATTTTTCACCTGACATCTATTTTTGCCTACCCACAAAAGGGAAGCAGGAAGAAACTTCAAAAGCCAATATGTTCAAGGTGTTCAGCAGCAGGATGAATCATTCACGATGAAAGGAATATTGTGGGCAAGCGTCCTGTCAGTGGTTCACCCATGGGTGAATGTACCGTGCACCACTGAGACACTTGCGTGCTTTAACAAAAGACTACGTTGGTACCCAGGGCAGAACAACATATGAAGCCCTTCTCACTCTCTCAGTTAGGAATCTGTGTGTGCTGCATTCGTTTCCATAATTTCCCAAATTTACAGTTGTGAACGTTAGTTTCTCAATCATGTCCAACTCTTTGAGACCTTCCCAGGTGGCACTAGTGGTAAAGAAACTGCCTGCCAAAGAAGGACTTACAAGAGATGTGGGTTTTATCCCTGGGTTTGGAAGATATCCTGGAGGAGGGCATGGAAACCCACTCCACAATTCCTGCCTCCTGGAGAATCCTATGAACAGAGGAGCTGGTGATCTACAGTCTACAGGGTCACAAAGAGTCAGACACAACATGACTATAGACTGTAGCCCACCCGGCTCCCCATCCATGGGATTCTCCAGGCAGTGATACAGGAGTAGGTTGCCAGTTTCTTTTCCAGGGGATCTTCCCAGCCCATGGATTGAACCCAAGTCTTCCACATTCCAGGCAGATTCTTTACCATCTGAGCCACCAAGGAAACCCCTCACAATACAGTGGTTGGCTTTGGCAATCCAGAAATTTTTATAGCTTCTTGTGCTCTGATTGCTTGCTAAGCCTTCAGCATGCCTTTTCATCACCTAGAAATTGTAACACATCCTTGGTAATCAACTATCCCAATATGGGATTAGAGACATTACACAAAGAATTGCTTATTTATGTTTCTATCATGAGACTAATTGTTACTTCATTTGAGTTTTATACATTAATATTAATATATATGTGATTAACATTAATGCATAAATATAATAAGCATTATTATCAAAACAATTTGCTTGTAGTTACTTCTAAATATCATCATTGCCAGCATATTGTGCATATTCACATTCAATAAAAGTATATTCTATTCTTAAATGTGCATTATGTTACATACTGTTTATGGGGTTCTCATAAATGTGTTCCTAATGGACTGGCTTTTTTATTTTTTAGCATCATAAAGAATATCAGGTTGACCCAATAGTAGAAATTTCAAATGCTTTATCATATTCTCCAAATTTCTCAACAGGAAACTGAAAAAGTAGTCTCTCCAGCAACACTTTTCATTTAGTCATATTAAAAAACACTCACACTTGAGAAGAAGGCTTTATGTATAGGGCAGTTTTGAAAGAAACTAGTCCTGAGATGTTTACAAGTTAGAAAGTTCTTTTAGATGGGCAAAGTTTCCATCTCCATTAGAAATATAAGCAGAGAACATCAGTAGTGGCAAAATACTAAGCAAGAATGCACTAGGGACACAGCACAGCTGCTGACGACTCCAAAGGAACACAGACGAAGAAACGTAGAAGGGCTTGACCAACAGGGTGTTATAATGCAGGTCTGCCATGTGGGGACTCCATGGGGAAAGTTGCTGCTTCCTCTGTTACATTCTCCTTTGTTAGCTCCAGGACCAGCACAGAGGCTGCAGCGAGTGAGCATGCAATCAATGTTCGCTAAATTTACAAATGAATAGTCCCCTTGGACTCCTTATCGTATCTCACATATACTAAGCTCCTATAATGCATCAGGTTCTGCACTTACATACTTCAACTCCTCTTTCCATGGATGCTGTACCCATTATAGAGATGAGGAAATTGTGACCCAGAGAACTTAAATAATGTGTGTACCTACTAAACAGCAGAACTGGGTGAGCTGGTTATTTCATAAATGGAAAGGGTGTGTGAGGGTTCTGGGTTGACCAAAATGTGTAAATATGGGAGGGAACCAACCTATAAATATCAGTACCCAATTATTTCGGGGTATTTTTCTTTGCTCTTTGTATGTAAATAAATAAAAAATAAGTTCTAGTTCTGAGACTTGGTATATATGTTCCCAAATTACCAAGTCAATAAGAAAGTTGGTTTTGAGAAAAACTATTGGTTACAACTTCAATGTCTCATCTCAAGAAATGTTGTAGGAATAGGTGGTATTTCTGAAATGTATGTGCTTGGAAGACAAGAGAACACTAAAATAATGCATAATGATATAACTTTCAAGTAAGTGGTGCTACACTTTAGCTTCTTTAGACAAAAATGTCTACTCAGTGGAACAACAGAGCATAAGAAAGTGTAAAGTGAAACTGATGGAACTGAATTGAGTCTCTGAAGTTATTTAGGGTTCATTTTCTGTATCTGCTTCTGGTACTGTCTTCCCTGGCCTTTTAAAAGTTCTATAATGACTGAATCATACTTTTATTCATAGTATCTTTCTCATTTATACACATTTAAAAGGGTATAATTTAAGCCACATTTCTTATTCAAATATTTGACACAATATTTCCTCTGATATATAAATAGCAACAGATATTTTTAAAACTCTCATTGCTTTATACCTAGAATAGAAATTATCAGAATTCAAGATAATAGTCTGGAGATTATTTGCACAACCCCCCCCAAAAATTTTTTTAAATAGATCATTGAGATGTCATGTACAACATGATGACCATAGTTAACACTGCTATATGATATATAAGAATGTTGTTAAGAGTATAAATCCTAAGAGTTCTCATCACAAGAATAATTTATTTATGTTTATTTAATTTTTTTTCTCTTTTTATTGTGTCTATATGAGATTGATGTTAGGTATTGTGGTAATTGCTTTATGATATATGTGAATCAAGCCATTTGATATACTTAAAACCTACAAAAGAAATTTTAAAAAGAGATCAGTTCATTGAAAACTGGCTTAATTACCGCAATAAAAAATTCATTTAAAATTTCATTTATTAATAGGCATGGTACTATAAAAATGTTGATTCATTTCATTAAAAAAAAACAGTTCATTAAAAATATAACCTCAAACTACTTTTCATTCTAGCCAGACGACTAAACTGTTTCTTCACTATTATTGGTTTATCACTGAATTATTGAGTCCATGTTTACTCAGGTCACTCTAAAGAAATGGAACTAAACATCCAAGAATCACATTTGTGGGAATAATAAAAGATAAGGATCTTTCTGTTTTACTATTCTTTAAAAATATTATGGTTAACATTTCTAAATTAGCTTCACGTGGGTTAGCATTTTTTCCAGCTTTTTGAAAGCTAAATTTTGGGGAACTTTGTTTGTACATATCTCCCACTGTGAACATGTTTGCCAGGTCATTCTAATTATTTCCTTTTTAAAGAGTGACTCCTTCAGCATAATAGTCTTGGCATTAATGAAATTAAAGGTTGTGACTGAATAACTATAATGGTTTAACATTTAAAAAATAAACATTTATCTTCTCTCTCCAATTTTATTTTCTCTCGTTACTTTAGCAAAGATTTGACATCAATATTTCACTCAAACGCTATTATCTGTTCTTAATGTGCAATTACATTAAGAACATTACCTAGTTAATTTATAGGAGGTTATCTATAAAAAATAAATAAAACATGTGTTCAATAGAACCAAGAAGGTAAGGAAACACTTAAATCTCATTTGAAAATGAGTTTATTTAAAAAAAAAACTTTCCTGAAAGATTTATTAAATAAACAGCTTAAGACTCTTGACTTGTTTTGCTTTTTAGAAAACATAAGATATTGTTTTATAATTCTATTTCTACTTCTATCTTTGTGTACATACAAAAGATGCTTAACTACATATGTACATGTATAGCAATACTACATTTATCAAATGATATCAAGCCACAATAAAATTCATATAACTCTAGTTTTCTTAAAAACAATCATTTCATTTGGTTTTATGTCAATCATGCTACTAAAATTTCTCCAAAATGTATTCTACTTCTTTAATTATTAAACAGGATATACATTATATGACTTAACATTGTATGTTGCTATTTCAGGTCCATTTTTATGGACAGCAGCTCCTCTACTGCTATAATAAAGCAGTGCCTTTATGGGCATAAGGTTGGCCACATTAAATGTCTTAGAGCATTCACTACTTATTTGCCTTCAGTTATTGTTCTTCCATAATTTTCCCTTACCTGAAGTTACAATTTTTCAGTACAACTACCTTTCTACATTATTTTATATGCAAATGTCTAGATTGGTCAGCCCTTGAAATAACGCACGTGAGCTCTGGGACAGACTTTTCCCTTGTTGCTGCTGAGATTTTAATTTCTAAGTTTGGAACAAGACACTGATATTCAAATGAAATAGAAAAGAATGTTTATACGATTTTATCTTTATTTAATAGGAGCCTGGATCAAGCCAAATAGCAGCCTCTGGCATTTATCCTGAAGCAGAATCTTGTCTATGTCTGGCTGTCCCTATTTTAAGAAGATGGACACAGACTCAATGTGGAGTTTTAACAATGGATCTATACCTTAGGCTCATCTTTAATTATATAGACCTTTATTCTATAATTACATTATTCATTCACTCAATCAACAAATATTTATTAAACTTCAATTCATTGGAGGTATCATAACTGAAACTAGGGTAGATAAAAAGGTGAGTTATAGATAAGCCTTCAAATGTGTCTTACATATAACAGAAAATGAGCTGTTGAAGGTATTCCTGGCAGACAGCTGTATCACATAATGGCTGAAAGTAATTATTTAAAAAGCATATTTTCACTCAGTTTAACAAATACAATGCTACATTGCAAAATTAGTTGAAATCATGATATATAAAACATATAGAATTATTTTATTGAAATAAAGGCATTTATTTAAAAATTTTCTTTATTGAGGAAAGAAGTAACTTGCCTGTTCCATAAGACTGAATAAACTTATCATAAGAAATAGAGTATTATATTTTCTCTTAAAAGAAAACTTTTGTTCAAGGAACAGAAACTGTGCAGAATAGAAATATGTTAAAGGACTTGTCCATTTAAACCCTCATTTCTTCAGGATTTTCTGGTTTCCAGCCATTGACACACATGCATTTGTCAGAACTGGGCTAGAACATAGGGCAGGTGAATTGGCTATAGCTTGTAACGGTGAGACTATGGATAATATTCTATTTACATAGAAAATAAAGATGAAAAATAGTTTTATAAGTCTAATAAATACACACTTCATTTCTCTCAACTAATATGTATACAGTGGTAGTAGTGATGGTTTAGTGACTAAGTTATATCCTACTCTTGTGACCTCATGGGCTGCAGCCTGCGAGACTTCTCTGTTCATGAGACTTCCCAGGCAAAAATACTGGAATGGGTTGCCATTTCCTTCTCCAGGGGATTTTCCCAACCCAGGGATTGAACCTACATCTCCTGCATTGTAGGCAGTCTCCTGCATTGCAGGCAGATTCCATACCACTAAGCCACCAGAAAAGTCCCATGCATATATTGTATTGGCCAAAAAGTTGGTGTGGGTTTTCCATAAAATCTTATGAACGGACTTGAATAAAATTTTTGGCCACTCCTATACACATGTATATACACACATATATAAGATAATCCAGTTTTATTCAAAATAAGGGTTTGCCCCACAACTGAATTTATCCCCAGAAATGTTTAGGAATTGGAAGTGTAAATCACTTGTATATGGCTTAATTCTGACAACTGAATTATCTGTACTTAATAAAGGGACAGAACAAAAAGCAACTCAGAAGGATGCATTCCAGTGGAACCAAGCTAGACCTTCACAGGCCTGGATGTGAAAAGCTCTTCACTGTAGAGCTCCTCATGCTCAGTTGCTTCTGTTGTGTCTGACTTTTTGTGACTGTAGCCCACCAGGCTCTTCCCATTCATTCATGGGATTTTTCAGGCAAGAATACTGGAATGGGACTCTTATCATCACTATAACATGGAAAGTAGACCTCTACAGAAATATTGTAAAACAGAGTTCTTCCGCATTTTCTGACAGAATTAATAACTAGGACACACAATTAGATCTTCACGGAAGCTTGAAAGGGTAGAACAGGATGCTGTGATGTTGATGGAAGCACTCTTGGTTCACGGAAGGAGTTATCTCCAGAATCTTTAGCCTAATAGATGTTGTACCTAGAACTTCTTGGATTTTCCCAGGCATTTTTCTGAAATCTTTACTACATTAGACTTGTATAGCTATATCTATAGTTCCATTGGTCATAAACTCCTTCGATCATTTATATTAANCAAGAATTAAGATTTAACTATTTAAAATTGAACTTGAAAGAAACAAGAGAATGAAAGGATTATACATAAGAATAATCTTGGAACAATATAATGAATTTAATGAACAGTGAATTCTAGCACAGACTAGTTTGTTTTAAATACTGGCTCTGAAGTCTGTTAAGTGTTGTGCTCTTGGGCAAATTACTTAACCTGTTCAGTTCAGTTCAGTTCAGTCCAGTCCAGTTCACTTGCTCAGTCGTGTCCGACTCTGCGATCCCATGAATCGCAGCACGCCAGGCCTCCCTGTCCATCACCAGCTCCCGGAGTTCACTCAGACTCACATCCATCGAGTCAGTGATGCCATCCAGCCATCTCATCCTCGGTCGTCCCCTTCTCCTCCTGCCCCCAATCCCTCCCAGCATCAAAATCTTTCCCAATGAGTCAACTCTTTGCATGAGGTGGCCAAAGTACTGGAGTTTCAGCTTTAGCATCATAAATCCCAGGGCTGATCTCCTTCAGAATGGACTGGTTGGATCTCCTTGCAGTCCAAGGGACTCTCAAGAGTCTTCCCCGACATTTACTGCTCTTTAAATTATTAAAAATATCTAGAATTCATGGATTACTTTCATATGACACATTATCTTAAAACTGGCAAATATTTTTAGTTATGTCTGCCAATCTCTGTGGCTAATAAAAGTCATTCATAGTTTTCTACTCATTTCATTATTTCAATATTGTGGTATTGCTTCAGTAAAAGTCCCCTGTTTTAGTGGCTTATTATTTTATTTGAGAGATTTCCAGATCAGAAATACTAATAACATTTTCTCATTTTTAAAAGAAAATGATAGCCTAGTTTATTTACCTTTTTTTTTACCTGATATAGCATATATATTGGTATATTACATTTACATCTTGAACCAAATATTCAAGAATTATCTTAAGGTAACGGAGAAGGCAATGGCACCCCACTCCGGTACTCTTGCCTGGAAAATCTCATGGACAGGGGAGCCTGGTAGGCTGCAGTCCATGGGGTCATTGAGGGTTGGACATGACTGAGAGACTTCACTTTCACTTTCATGCATTGGAGAAGGAAATAGCAACCCACTCCAGTGTTCTTGCCTAGAGAATCCCACAGATGGAGGAGCCTAGTGGGCTGACGTCTCTGGGGTCACACAGAGTTGGACACGACTAAAGCGACTTAGCAGCAGCAGCAGCAATACATTGTAAACTACTTTAAAATTAATGCTTTAAATTTTAAACCTTGATGTTAAAACAACATGGCATTAGGAAAAAAACAAACAAATGAAAGGATCAAAATGCTTATTGGACTAGTTGCCACCAATTTAATAAACTCCAAGCTGGTTTTGGAAAAGGCAGAGGAACCAGAGATCAAATTGCCAACATCCAATGGATCATCGAAAAAGCAAGAGAGTTCCAGAAAAACATTTACTTCTGCTTCATNTTTTGGCATTGCCTTTCTTTGGGATTGGAATGAAAACTGACATTTTCTAGTCCTGTGGCCACTGCTGAGTTTTCCAAATTTGCTGGCATATTGAGTGCAGCACTTTCACAGCATCAGCTTTTAGGATTTGAAATAGCTCAACTATTTTACATATGCATATTTTACATATACACATACATGTACAGATATACATATGTGCACACATTGTATGTATACATACACATATAATACACATATATGCTTATGTAAAATATTTTGTGAAGTAACAACGCCTATCTAAGACTACTCTTGCTTTATATGAAGACAGGTTGTGAGTCTTATAGTTTCTTAGAAATGTCCTCTTGGTCATTTTGAATTCCCTGGAAACCTATATTTTGTTCATGAAATTAAAGACTACTAATGTCATTAAACTGTTCCTAAAAGAGATTGACTATAGGTGAAAGTGAAAGTGTTAGTTGCTCAGTCATGTCTGACTCTTTGCAACCCCATGGACCTGCNGAGTCTTATAGTTTCTTAGAAATGTCCTCTTGGTCATTTTGAATTCCCTGGAAACCTATATTTTGTTCATGAAATTAAAGACTACTAATGTCATTAAACTGTTCCTAAAAGAGATTGACTATAGGTGAAAGTGAAAGTGTTAGTTGCTCAGTCATGTCTGACTCTTTGCAACCCCATGGACCTGCCAGGCTCCTCTGTCCATGGGATTCTCCAGGCAAGAATACTGGAATGAGTTGCCATTTCTTTCTCCAGGGCATCTACCAGACCCAGGGACTGAACCTGGGTCTCCTGCACTGCAGGCAGATTCTTTACTGTTTGAGCACCAGGGAAGACCCAATTACAGATTAACTATACCTTTTTCATGGGAAATATGTATAAATTCCATCCCCAGATATTTTGTTAAGGGACTTTCCCCCCCTCTGTTTATTAAATTCCTACTTATTTAGGAGATGCTGGTCACTATGATTCAGGTCTCTTAAGATTGCCTGAGAAGGATTCTCTTCCACAACATCTAATAGCATGTTGCTTGGAGAAGGGGAAGAAAATGGGATTTTTTTAAAAAAATCAAAACTCCCAATTTCAAATTGCATGAAAAGAAATTTGGCACTATTTTCAGTTGGTAGAGCAATAGGTCTTTAGCAGCTCCTTCCATTCTCATATTTGCCTCACTAGTCCCTAACAGGAGTTAAGTAGTCTAACACAGGCTCAGGGCTCTAGACCACTAAAACAGGTGATGAGGCTAAGAGGTGAGTTTAGTTTGAGTGTTACATCTAAACACAAAACCTATCTCAGTTTCTTGGAGTCCCTGAAACAGGTCATGGCTCTTCACAAGAAACTGTGGTCAGCTGAGCGGAGTGACTCACCTCTAATTCTGCCTAAAGCCATGGTTTAACGAATGATTAGTGTTTTACATTTTTCAGCATTTTCTAACTTTCCTATAATGAGCATATAATAGGAAAAAATTCTGAGTGTATTCAGAAACATAAAAGTTTCTGAAAGTTGCTAAAGTGAAGTCGGTCATTCATGTCTGACTCTTTGCGATCCCTAGGCTACCAGGCTCCTCCATCCATGGGATTTTCTAGGCAAGAATACTGGAGTGGGTTGCCACTTCCCTCTCTATTCTCAAATAAATCAGTGACATATAGAAATCTATTACTTGGAGGCTCTATATTGAAAAATACCAAATCATTCAGCAAATATTTATTACACATCTCATATGTTCTAGACTCGGTTATAAGAGACCTAGAACATTCTTAACTCCAACGATCTTACAGCCTAGTGAGAAAAGACAAGCATAAGGAATTATGACAAGAAAATGTTTAGAGGTGATTTGGGCTGTGACAGAAATATGCACAAGAACTAGCAGAGAAAAGAAGAAAGGAATGCTAACTGATTTGTAGGGAGCAGCAAAGGTTTCCTAAAACAAGTGAGCCTTTACTGATTCCTAATAAATTAGAAAGGCTGCTTTACCATGGGGACAAAGTTCTGCAAGCATTTAAGGCAAAAAAAAAAAAAAAAAGCAATATTTAACATCAACAGATAAAAGAAACACCTTGACATTTCATAAGAACTGTAAATTGGAACTTGGCAGAAGCTGGATCACAAAGCTAAACTAAGAGACAAGAAGATTGTGACAGTCTTTGCCCACCATGTTTAGGGAGTTTGGACTTTTATTAGATGATAAGAGCCTGAAATGTTGGAAAACCAATTAGGACCCAATCATATGAGTTCTAGTGAGAGGTTGATGGTTTAGAAGTGCTAAAGATGCTATAGGACATTAAAACATCTCAAATATAGGATAAAGGGGAAGTTTATAACAAATCCAAGGATTTCTGATTTGCCTGTTGGGTGGTTAAGAAGAATATATGAATTAGATTAGACTAGATATTAATAATGAGATTAAAAGATTATAAAGATAAGACAATGAGTTTGGTTTAGACATATTGAATATAAGCATGGAGACTGTCAAATATTTAGAATTGTCACTGTTTTCCCATCTATTTGCCATGAAGTGATAGGGCTGGATGCCATAATATTCGTTTTCTGAATGTTGAGTTTTAGGCCAACCTTTTCACTCTCTTTTTTCACTTTCATGAAGAAGCGCTATAGTTCTTCTTTGATTTCTGCCATAAGGGTGGTGTCATCTGCATATCTGAGGTTATTGATATTTCTCCTGGCAATCTTGATTCCAGCTTGTGCTTAATCCAGCCCAGTATTTTGCATGATATACTCTGCATATAAGTTAAATAAGCAGGGTGACATATTTCTCATGATGCAGGTAAGGTGGTCTCATATTCCCATTTCTTTAAGAATTTTCCACAGTTTGTTGTGATCCACACAGTCAAAGGCTTTGGCATAGTCAATAAAGCAGAAGTAGATG